>PVLD010004037.1:39946-132100 GCA_004027595.1 Dinomys branickii
TTAGTATATAATCAAGATGGAGACAAGAGAAGATCTGAAAGCCGGGCATGGTGGCCAATGCCTGTAATCCCACCACTCAGGAGGCTGAGACAGGAGGATCACTGCGAGTTCAAGACTAGCCTGGGCTACAAAGTGAGCTCACAGCCAGTCTAAACTACACAGAGAGACCCTGTCTCTCTCTTTTTTTTTTTTTTTTTGCTGTACTGGGGATCGAACTCAGGACCGTGCACTTGCTAGGCAAGCGCTTATTCCACTGAGCTATATCCCCAGCCCCCAGACCCTGTCTCAAACAGACAAATAAAATAAAATAAAATAAAGACCTTATTAAAAAAAAGAGAGAGAAGATCTGAGTGTCATGATCTGAAGATCCAATTATAGTCCATCTTCAGTCAAAAACAAAGACAGAGTTTTAAGCTGGGAAATTTCATAATAGAATCTATGCTTCAGAATCCTCATAGTGACACAACTCATAAGGGCTGAATCTTGGAAGTGGTCTTTATGTCCACCAGAAGATGAACAGAAAAAGAACAGGTGATATTTGTGCCCAATGGAAGGCTACTCTTCCATAATGAAGAATAAATTGATTCATTTATTAGGAATGTACCTTGAGATAATAATGTTAAGTCACTTAGCCAGACACACAAGCTTAAATATCACATGATTCCTCTTATATAAGAAACCCAAAATATAACTAAAACACAAGATAAAAAGTAGATTGTAGGAAAAGGAAAGTAGGTCTTTTGCAAAAGGGAGAGGGACAAGAAATGGATTGCTGTGAGGAGAGAGCAAGGGGGTGAAAAAAATTAGGATGCATTATGTACATGTACCAAATCCCAATGATGGATATGATCATTCTGTAATGCATTAATAAGAAATAAAAACAAAAAATAAGAATGTTTGTCCTAGAAAAAATAAATATCAATAGCTAATTAATTAACTCAGATATCAGACTAGCATAGGCAAAGAGATCTCTTATTTTTCAATAAGAAATAAATAATATCTGGGAAGAGGGAACTGTCTATAACTTTTAAGGTTTATAATAACAATAACTTGACTTCAGGTACCATAAATTTATATATATATATATATATATATATATATATATATATATATATAAAACATTTCAGTCACCATACAAAACAACATCCCAATATCTAAATGGACAAAATAAAATTCACAGTGATTAAATGGAAATAGTTAATTATCAAGTGAAATAAAAAAAACTATCTAGTTTATACAGAGATATTTGGGGTACGAAAAAAGTTTATCAAATTTCCCTCTAAAAATTTAAATGATATTTTGCATCTTGTGATTACAAATGGTAAAATAATTATGTAAAATTTTGGTACGGCACTACTCTATCAAAAATACTTTATGTCATTAATAAAAACATTTAGAAATACTCATTAAGTGGCCATAAAAAGATAAAATATAATGAAATATTGTTCTGCTAGTTATAAGCAAAATTACAGAAAATATTTTATACAAATAAAGATAAGGGGTGACATGGAAAAGATTTCTGATTTTCTGGGTTTTAAAAAATACTGTTGGTGACTGGATATATTGAGGTCAATTTTCTTTCATTTTCTCTCATGAAATTAAAGGTGGTTGAGCTATATACTTAAATCCCAACCTGGGAAAAAATCAATTGCACTTCATTTTTCTTGACTTTAAGAGATCTGAGTGCTATATGTATATGTACATGTTATGATTATATTTCTGCTTTCATGATAATTTTTCTTCTACAGATAAATGCATAAATTTCCAGGAAGATCAATAATGCATTATCATTTTGTTAATTTTTGATATTTTTTCAGTGTTAATTGCACTATTGCTTTCTTTTCAATGAGATTTAACTGGTGCTTGGTTTTTTGAATAGGAAATATGATAACCCACACACAGAAGCTACTAGAAACATTTCATACTTTAATTACATCAGAACTTCAAATTTATTTATTTAATTACATCATGTATTTATTTAATTATATATATATATATATATATATATATATATATATAATGGTAAAATCCAACCTATAAAAGTCAAATGACGTCTTTCAAGAAAATTGCAAATGTGTGAACTTATAGGTTCATGTTGTTTGAGCTTTGGATGTGAAAAATAAGAACAGGAAGATAGTGAGACCGCCTAGTTGGGTGAGAATACAGGGCAACGGCTCCTACTTCAGTGTTGCTTGCTGCATACTTCTCCGAACTTTTTCAAATTCTCTACATATTGGTAGAAGAAATCAGAAAGAAAGCACATTAGAGGAAGTAGACACAGGCTACATGTATCTATTTTATCTTTCCAGTAACTCACACCATTGTTTAGAAAAGTCTTAGAAGAAAATTCACAAGATTTTTCTTTGGAGCAGCATATGCATTTATTAGATTAATTTAAGAAGAGTACAGACAATTATGTGTCATATTTTACTTTTAGAACATTGTAGTGTCTCTCCAATAAAATAAAGCGACCTTTTATACCTCTCTATAAATTGGTGTTTTAATTTTAGGGATTCTTATTAATAATTTTAATTAAACAAATTACTAAGCTTTTCATAAATTGAACTTTTTATAGTTTATATATCTAAGTGATGTTTTGTTACATTGTAATCTCTTTTTAATATGGAAGAATTTTTTTTTAAATTCTTACTAAGTATCACAATGTTTCCAAGAAGAATAAGTGTGCTTATTTGTTAAATTATCATTTCTTCAATAAACCATGTAAATATTATCTCCACCTTTCTGTTAATCAACATTAGTTGTCATCTAGTATCTCATGCCACACAATTAATACTTCTTCAAGAAAATCTCCCTTTTTAATGATTTTAAAGCTGCAAATATACAAATAAAGACATCTCTTTTTGTGAGTTTGCTTATCTAGAAATCATTTGTCATCATGTAAATACTGATAGGGCTTTCAGTATATCACTTACAACCTTATTACCTACTGAGGATTTCATCCTGTATAACTTCTACTCACTAAAGTACAAGCCAAATAGTTGTCCCTGAAAATGGCTTAGTTTCCAAAGTAAGCTCCATCAAATGAAGACCACATGCAAATGTGTTATACCTATGCATAACCCAAGTACAGTGGAAGCAAAATTGCAGCTATGTCTCACAGAAAGACAAAAGAAATGCTTGACATATCTTCAAGTGCACACATGCGATCTGCTGATTGTTGCCCTGGAAAGATTTTTGGCAACAAGGGTTTGGAACATGGCTACACCAAAGAATTAGACCAATAACACAAAAACTACTTATTTATTTTACAGAAAAATTGAGCAGAAAGTATGAAGAGTTATCATGGATTTCCCTGCATACACCCCATTTTATACACAGGATCAGTTTAGGGAATAGTGGTCATGATTAAATTTGAGTTTCTGAATTTAGAACTGAAGATTCCAGTAAATTCCTCACATATAAAATGTAAACAATGTACATTCAATACCATTATCACATTCTTAAGCATGAAACATCTTGGAAGGCTAATAGAAGGGTTAATGAGATTCTAAAGTTATTTTATTTCCTTCTTGTACAGCAAACGAAGAATAAAATATGGCAAGATGCTAACAAACATTCAGAATTTAAAACATAAAAATAAGGTGACTGATTTTGTTGCTCTTTGCTTTTCTAATTTTAAGACTCCTTATGCTGTTGAAACTTGTGGCACTTACAACTTGTTAAAGAAAGTCACTTCATGTTAAAATAGACAATAGTTGGAGCTTAGCATCGAAGGAAGTTTATTTTGTTACTATAAATCATTTAACCAAATTCTCCTTTTTAGGAAGAATATTTTTCACTTTAGATTCAGTAAGCATTGTACAAAGACAATACAAATAAGAGTTATTGTACATGAATTTTATAACCAGTGCAGGATAAAAATAGAAAGGACAAAGAAAATAAAAATATAAGTTGATATTAAGTGAGATTCCATTTCATGTTTACTTCTGGTGTTTGCTTCCAATGCTTGGACTATAGACGCAGCCTCAGTCTGTGCTCCCACTGCCCTCTGGCATTTGCTACCTGTCTGTCTCTGTATCTCTGCCTCTTTTAATAACACCAGTTGCGTTGATTTAAGGGCCCATTACCCAGGACGCTTTCATCTTAACTCACCGCATATGTGCATCCTTACTTCCAAGCAAGTTTAGAAAATGTTTTAGAAAGAGCATATTTGCTCAGGATATTATCTGAGTCACTAGGATGTCTTTAGATAAATGTCTAACAGCGTGATATATAGTTACAGATCAAATATTTGTGTCTCTCGGAATTCGTACATTGAACCCCTAGACCCCAATGTGATAGTGTTGGATACTGCACTTTTGGGAAGTAAGTGGGATTAGATGAATTTGTAAGTATGAGACGCCCATGATGAGATTAAACTCACACTTGACACTTTTTAAGGTGAGAGAAGCAAGACTGTGTCAGCATGCGAGAGCTTTTTCTCCACATCTATAAAATATATATGCATTACAGTGAGAAAACACACATCTGCAAGATCTACAAACAAGAACGAGACCCCTCACTAGAACTCAGCCATGCTTGGACCTTGATTTCAGATTTCCAGGCTCCTCAAAAGCTAAGAAAATAAATTTTGTTGTCAAAAAACAAAACAAAAAAACCCCACCAAACTTATGAAGGCCAAAGATGAAAAAGACATTTATTATCCACACTTTGTATATGAGAAAATGACCCTACCTACTTCAAGGATCATCATAAATCACACATTATAAAAACATGTTTTTGAAATGATCTAGGGTAAAATATCAAAGTTATTACATAACCAATTCCAGGATAAATTCTAGGCATCTAAACGCAATAGGGCAAAGAACACTTGAAACTACTTAAATTTAGTGTGCACAAACTTCAGTCTCTGTGTATCCAGAGAGACACCGTGAATTGTCCCCCCAAAAAGTGACTATAAACAGGTAGTACATGACAAGACACTTGCACTTCACTGAGGCTCATATCTTCTTTCTCCCAGTAGCTAGCAACACTAATGATTCATACCTAGCTTATTTTTTTCAATTTTATATTCATATATACATTAAAATACAACAAACATCTCAATTCTCGAATATTGAAATATATTGTCTAGCTTGACAGTCATCAATACCTTCTCATTACTTATATACTCATGGTGACTTTGAGAGTACAGGACAATGTAACTCTGTGAAAGCCATCTTCTTCAGAGTACCTGGAACTCAGTACTTTCTATAGTTTTCCTAGATCCATGCCTTTGATTATGTTTTTCCCTCGATGTAAAATGTCTCCTGTTTGTATAATTTTAACATGTAGTTACTTTAGGAATCCACACTAAGCAAGGTAATCACTCTTCCCTTTTGGGATTGTTGAGAAACTCAGATAATTAGGACAGGAATTGTATTACAGTTTGTGAGGCTAGGATAGGAGAAATGTAGTTTCTAAAAGTCGTTAAAGGATGTCTAATCAAGCCTTGTGAGCACCATATTTAATCTCTGATCTCTGAAACAGTGTAATGAGAGGTAGAGAGAAAATGAGTGATCTATGCAAAGAACACAGAGTCTTTAAAACTTGTGTGTAAGAGCAGTTTGATTTTTTCACAAAAGTGAAATAAATTTATTTTGACTGGAGCATAGTGTTCCAGGGAGAAACTGTGAAGAATCAAAAATGATGATTCTGGTGAGCAAATGATCAGCTAGTTTGTAAAAGGCACAGTGGGTCGAATTAAAGATTTCATGTTCTAGATCAATGAAGAGCTATTTTTTTTCCCACTGGCCAATGAGCATACAAAACAGCCAGGGTCCTTGTTACTGAGCATTTTGCAATTTTATATCGTTTCTTGAAAACTTCTGCTCTTTCTTCTGTGTTACTCAAAAGTTATTTGCTGAGTGGTGCTGCAGTGTGAAAGAACGTCGGAGTCAGTCCCAAAAGGAGCAATCAACGCCATTTCCTTTCAGTCAATCACTTGGCAATCATTCTCGAAAGGCTTAGGTGAGAAGAATCTAAAGATGTCACATTCTCTGTCCAACAAGCAAAAGCAACCTTTTAAACATCTAACTAGTCGTATATCCTCATTTGCTAAATATATTTTTCTGTCCTCTCATTTTCGAAAGGCAGCTAAAAAACTGAAACCCTCAAACACTGCCAAGAAATAATTTGACCCAACTCTGCTTGCCTTTCAATTAGAATTCCACTTTGATAAATGGACACTATCTGATTTTCAAGAAAGATAAATCAATAAATCTGTATGATATGTTTTCCAGTGAGTCAGTTCTGAGAAAATAGTGTCTTATAAACAGGCTAATATTTACATAGTGCTCAAGCGATATTCTTAATGGAAAAGATAGACCTAAAAGGAGGCCACAAAAGAGGTAAAATGTAATTTTACTCTTTTCATAGAAAATGAAAAAGATAAACCAAATTAAAAAGAAGAATATGATTGAAGTTTTGCACTGGAATTAATAAACAGAAAACACCAGTACCCAAAGTTGTATATGCCATCATAAACATCTTTATACAGGCAATACTTAGATTTTATTTGCTTTCTATACCCGCATTCTTCCTGAGCTATTTCCCCTAGTTCAGTTATATTGGAAAGTAAGACTATATTGCTATTGAGTTCATTTTCCTAGTATATAACACCAAACTAGGTTGCAATATCTGACAGATTTATGACTATTTGCAGAGACATATTTTATAAAATGGCAGAATAGAAGGCATTTTTTACAATGTGCCTCTGTAGCAAACCTTCATAGAAAAAAATTTTTAAGGTGGACTATATTACAATGTTTCCCAAATAATTTTTGTCTGTGGTAAAGGATATTTCTGAATAACATTGTAAAATAATGTATTTCAGATGAAACACAAAATTCATTGCTTATCCTAAAGAGAAAGATATCTTCCTGTCTCTGCTAAATGTGTGGGTTCATGGGTATATAAAAATAGAATGCACTTGGCAATGAAAGTTACAGGCTGATGGATGACACACTATTGTCAAACAATTGATAGCTGTGAGGAATTATAGCGACCTTGTAGTAGAGCACAAATAATTCACCAGCCCCTGAAATATGTTATGCAGACGAGCTTCTTTCGTAAGGATACTTAGGTCACTTAGCAGGGAAACACATCTCTTTAATTTCCTTGAGAAATGCTGTAATCACTTCTAAGAAAAAGAATAGGAAATTTCAAAGTAGTTGCTTAACAATACTCATGTAGCAACATATATGATATATATTCCAGATCTTCTTATGAAACTGGGCTGAATGATACAGCAATAAAACTGAAAAGTTTTAAATTTTATGTTCCCACTCAAAAGGTGGTAGCAAAGAGACATAATACATAATAGCCTCAGCCACACATGAGAACAAATCGCGAGTTTACCACTTACAAGCTGAAGGAGCTTGGGAGCATTTCAATTTTGTAACTGATAAGAGAATAAAGATATGTAATTCAGAGATGTATTGTAAGAATTGGACCTAATAATGTGCATGTGTGTATAGATAAAAAAATTCCTGGCACCAATGTGTACTTAGGAAAAGAACCAAGAAGACTCTCGGTTGGGGCAGAGAACCCAACTGAGGAAGAAACACACATTTGATGTTTCAGGGCTACATGGTTACATTATTTGTTGGTGCCTGTAAGGATATTTTTTCTTGCAGGAAATGCAGAATATTTTTATTTGAACCATTTTTGTAAAACTTTGGCTTGCCAAATGCTAAATTTGGAGATCAATTTAATGTACATAGAAGTTATTTTTCATGACACAAACACGGTAAGGGTAGCAAGCAACAGATGTAAGCAATCAGCTTCCAGATGGGAATGGAAACTGGGAACTTAAACCTCCTTCGGAAAGTGGAGATACCCTGTGAGGTGGGCTGAGGCCGGAGATCCATGAAAGAGAAACAGAAGCTGGAAAGTAGTAGATAACTTTATATTTCATGACTCCAAATACTCTTCAATGCTGAATGGCCCTGGGGTAATTCCCGAAGCAGAACCACAGTTATAAGAAGAGGCAAAATGAACAGCAAGATGTCCAGTTACGCTATCCCATGACATGCACAGGCAAAGCAAACCCCTAGTAAGTGACAAGTGGGACACTAATCATTAGAAAAATATCTCCATCTTGAAAGAATGAGTTTGTTCATTTAAATCAGCTGTTTTAGAAATCCATTAAGAAATTTGGTTTGTGAATGTTCACCTTGGATATTGGGATGTGATGTGTGTTTGGCATTTTCAGAAATCTCATTTCACAAGATCATCACCGAAATGGACTGTATAATTAGAAAGATTCGGTTATAGCAATCTTGTCCAGTCAGAAAGGAAAAATGAAAACCATGTTGGAGCTCTGTGTAGAGATTTAGGGTGTTTTATGCCTACACATTCCCTGTGATTTGTGACAGAGTTTGAAGAAAAATATTTAAGTCATAGTCTTTAGTTGTACCGAATGGAAGATATTCATTAAGCACATAAAATGTATCAGTGACTCCAGCAGATCTGGAAAAGGAGGAGGTTAATAAGGTCCTTTGAAAATGAAAAGACTGTAACACAAATAGTGTTTGCAGCGCAAATGTAAAAGACTAAGAGAAACTCAGACGCTGTCAACAATCATAACAATTTCTATCTTTTTGAAGATTGGCTCCCTGTGTCTATGTGTATCTGAGTGCCACTCAGCTTTGTGAAACCCTTGCTATTCCTCTTATTCTCTGGTGTCCTCTCATTTAAAAATGGTATGTACAATGTGTGCTTTCAACTAAACTAAACAAAGATCATCCCTCACTCTGGCAGCAACACTGCTACAGAAAAAGTGAAAGGCAAAAGGGCGTTTGGCCACAGAAAGATTTGCTGACAAAACAGATCCAAATGACATCTCAAACGTGATCTTTGGAGAACATAGTTTACACATCCTTTTTTCTTCCGAAGTAGTTTTCCAGCACTTTTGTGCATATATGTATGTTTTCCAGGAATATTGATGTTTTATATGTATATATATGAATATTTTTTCAATAATATTGATAAATGTGTTTCAAGAATATGGCCAAATTCTTTGTATCTATAAGAACAGTGGTTGCTTAATCAGTGACCACAATTTTCTTTTTGGCTCATGTGTAGTAAGAAATCTATGTTTGGGTTAGAAAGCAACAAGTGTAAGACTAAGCTTGCACTAAGTAACGGAATAATGGTAATAATAATTTATTGAGCACTTAAACTTTTCTGGGCTTTTATTGTAACTTGTAGGTGCAAAATCTCCTTGGCTGGTTGTTGTGGCGTTGGTATGAATTTTATTCTCTTTCTTCATCCTACAGAGAAGATGGACCCTAAGAGTGAACAGCTGATTTTCTCCTGACGATCTATCTAAAGCATGAGATGTCTTGGACTTTTGCCAGAATCAAACCCTTTTCCTCAGAACACTTGTAACAGTTGGAAATAAACTTACTATTCTATTTCTTGTTTTATTTCATTTTTTGGTAACAGGAATTGAACTTGGGACCTCGTACTTGCCAGGCAGGTGCTTATGCCACTGAGCTATATCTCCAGCCCTCTAAACATACTTGGTTAATTTTTCTAAGATATTTTTATGTTTTTTGGCAACATCGATTTTTTTGCCTGCAAATTCTGGAAGGTCAGCAATCACTGGGATATTTTCTCAATGAGTATTTTCCTTTTATGTATCAAATATTATTTTCACAGCCAAAAGTTTACTTGGGACTAGTAAATGCAAGGAGTTTGGGGCACTTCGCATTTCTGTAGGACCACTGAAAAAGAAATGAAAATAGAAACAATTCCTTCTGACCATAACTGAGATCAAGCAAATAGGTAAATGCAAAAACCTTAACACAACACCAGGGTCTCAATATATGCCAAAACTTTTGGGTTATTTTCTAATGTGGGAGAAAATAACAGAATCAGTAAATAATTTAATTAATATTAACTAATTAATTGATTACATGGCCTTAGATTATTTGATGCGTGTTTAATGCATGTTTTCCAGCTCATGTTGGTAGTGAATAACTTAGGTAGAAATCCCACTTGATAAGAAGCTGAGTTATAATGTGTTTAAATCCAAATTCCAGGAATAGCATCCACCTAATCCAGGGTCTATCTGAAATTTGACCAGTCAATTAGAATTCTGCTAATGTCAAATAATAGAGAACCCAGTTCAGGGTGTAAAACTGGAGAAAATGTTATAAGTACACATCACTGGAATTCTAGAGGTAGAATTCGAGATGTTCTCATTTATCTGCATACCCTTTACCTTGCCTGTTGCCTGTGATACTGTGTTAATCCACTGCTTTGTTTTGCACAGTTTGAGGTATAAATAATGCATTTCTTTAAGTAAGAAAATCCCCTCTGGCTGTGGGTGGAACAAACCATTGGGTTGTAGCCTGCATGGCATAAAAAGGGAAAGAAGAAGGAAGGGTCAGTCATTCCTTCCTGCCACCCGACCGTGGACTGTTTCTCCTCTGCCATGATGCTCTACTGTGAAGCCAGTCAACCATGGATTGAAATCTCAATAAGCTGTGAGTTCAAATCAACCTTTTCTCCTTTAACTTCCAGGAATTGGATATTGCTCCACAGTGATGAGAAAGTAATTAAGACACCTGTCTTTGTAGTGTCAGTGCCACGTGTTCATGTGTGACTACAGTGACTTGAGGCTTCACTTAGGAGTATAGCAATGTGTAAAGGAAAAGAACGTACTTCCCTCAGGCATTCAAGCAATATTCAGCAAAATTGGACATATTTTTCAGTTGCTAGTTCTTGAACAATGAAAATTACATTTGTTGATGGGCCTAAAATTTAAAATACAGACACAGTCACATACATACACATGCGCACACACACACACACACACACACACACACACACACACACATAACCAGACCCAAAAAATGATATCAAAATCTTTCTTTTCTCTGAAAAATTAATTTCATTCTAACATGAATTTTAAGAAAATAATAAGCAATAAAGCCAATTTACCAAATATTTCCCCTCTCCCAGTACTTGGACTAGAACTTTGTAAAAAGGAAAAAGTAGGAATAGAGGCCAGTACTCACTGGTTGAGCAAAAGCACAATTTCTGAACAAACTGTTGAAAAAGAATTGCATGATTTTAGTGGCAACGGCTTAATGTCATTCAGGCTTTTCTGTTTTTATTTGTTTGTTTGGTGGGTTTTTGTTTGTTTTTGGAGATGAAGTTTCACTATATTGTTCAGGCCGATCCCAAACACATGGTCTCAAACAATCCTCTTGCCTCAGAGCAGCCGAGCACCTAGGTTTGCCACTGCCTGATTCTAGGCATTTATAAGCCGCATTTCTGTGAATATGGATTCAGACAATCAAAGCTACTCAGCAAATGTGCATTATTTCCATGGAGAGGAAATAGAACTCAGAGGTAGAGAAAATACTGTTAAATCTGTTAGAGTGGGGTAAATTCTAGGCACTCACACACATAAGCTGTATTAGCTTTTGAAACCTCCCTATGCCATTTGAAAAAAAAATTTAAAACACAGTAAATAAACACATATACAAACATCAAATTTGTTGTGACAACACAATAAGACAATGCACAAAGAGCATTTAATATATTGGCTCTTCCAGAGTAAACGGTTCATAGATATTTTTCTTATTAACAACACACTGAAGTGCAACTTCTGTCAACAAAGAATTCACTATCCAGTAGAAGGAATAATAGAAGTAACAAATAAACTATATTACACCAATAGAATCAGCATTAAACTGTGTGAATTGGCAAGTCCATGAGAAGTAGCACAGTTCCCTTGAGGAGGTCAAACACTTCATAGAGAGAAATAAAATATGTAGCACCTGAAATGATGCCTGAGAGTTCACCCGTATAGAGGCTGCAATGAGCAGCAAGCCTCGGGGATGTGGGGAAACAAGATGATTAAGTTAAACAACTCCTAGCACAGATGAGAACACCGGCTTTCATAGCAAGTCTGCATGCTCTTATCCAAAGCAAAGATGTTCTACTGCAGACCCAGCTGAGAAGGGAAAAGTGACAGAGAAAACAGATTTCCTCCTTATAATGTGTCAGGGAACTTGCAGTAGATTAAATCCTTGTAGAAAGGCAATGGAAAGGCTCTGCAGCTATTTTGACAGAGCTGAAAGAGAGCCAGCAGCCCATTACTTTAATTCTGAAGGAAACCAGACTGACTGGCATCAAAGCCATTCAGGAAAGGTGGGTAGATTGATGACATGGTCCCGAGTGGCATCTTAGAGCAACGGCAGGCTTTCAATACTGGGCAGACTTCCAACTGACACCCAGATTATCTTCACACACGCTAAATCCCCCAGGCCCCTGCTGATGTATGCATTGTCAAGAGAGAGGCAACATAGTAAGCACAGATCCATGTGCACTTTACTAACTTTTGTAAACAATGACTCAAGGATTTCTGTTAATTCATGCTGAACTTTGAATATTATACAACAGAATATTATGTGTTTGATACATTACTGTATTTACTAGCCAAATTTATGTACTGTCTCCAGATTACCTGGATTCCATTCTACCAGTTTTCCAAAGAAGGATCCAGGAAACTTGAGTTAACACTGCAGGAGAAATACTTCAGTCCAGGGGTAACTTATACAACAGGGCAGTTTTGTTCAATATACTTAATTCCACCATTTACAAGTTAGAGTTTGAAATCCATAAACATTATATTCTTCCATCAGATGCTAAGGTTTTTCAATAATATTCTAACTCGAAGTGCTCATGTTGAAAAATATGAAGATACACCCTGAAGCCAACTTCAGATCTAAATTAGAGTCCTTATTATGATTAGAATCAAAGATCTAAATGCAATTCAACTAGAGATGATACTGTCTATTTTGCAGATGAATAATAGTCGGGCAATACTGATAAATGCTTCTTAAATTCAGATCCAAAGTTAAACTTATTTTAACTGCCTCTGTATGTACCAAAATTGTTCACTTTGGTTTTCTATGTGAAAAAACAGAATAAAAAATTCTGTGCCTCTTTTAGTTTGTGTCTAGATGTCCTCCTAAAGCCTCATGCAGGCATGAGGCTTGCTTCTAGGGTTTGTGACTGATTCGTCGTCTGATACCGGGATTAGGGGTGTGAGTGCTACACCCGCTCCACGGGGAGTCATTTGCATACAGTGTAAGTGAAGGGAAGAAGCTGGCTCTTGCTCTTTCCTTTCTTACTCTTGTTGTTTGGCTATTTTCCACCACTTGGAGCCAGCCAGGTATGGAGTGAAGCCTCCACAAACTGTGAACTAAATAAACCTTTCCTTCACTAACTTTGGGCTTCACGTATTCTGTCTCAGCAACAAGAAAAACTTAAGACAGTATCCACTATCAGAATTCAAATAAGTCCTGAAGCGATGGTCATTAACAAATATATTAATATACTTCTCCAATTTTGAGCTCATGATTTTTTTGCAGAATATAGCTTGAACTTCTTTTAAATAAAAGACCTTTGAAATGTAAAACTAACCTATTAAATTTTATGAATAAAAATTCAGTGAAAATTACCTTAATGCTTGAAAGCAATAGTTTGTTTTATTATGCCCTCATGGTTCTGAATTGCTTCATTGCCTTACCTTTTTCCTCTTAAAACTGTAAGCTGTGCTTTAAAAATGTATATGTATATCCTTGGGAATAATGAGAAAACTTTGCTCCTACTAGCTGACCTAAAGATGTAAAAAATACAGACATAAAAGTACATTTTTCAGTTCATAAAACCTCTCTAATGAGACAGACAAAAATATGAATTGCTTCTAATGAGCTCAGAATTATATATACTTCCCATGGTTTAATTTTCTAAGTGATCCTAGATATTTTTTGTTGTGCTTATTATAAAACAAGAAGTGGCCACTAGGCTGTGATAAACCAATTTGTGAGATTAAAATGCTGAACTTGAACAGTTTCATTAAATTCTAAGTCGTGAGTTGAAATTGGAATCTTAAAAGCCTCTTTTTCTTATTTACACAAGACCCCACAGCATTTATGCCAGGAAAAAATATGCCAATTAATGCCAGTTCTGTTGATGAGCTCTGAGATGACCCTTTAAGATGCTACTTTTACACTATAAGCCTGGCGTGCTGATGTGCTATAGCGCCCCTTCGGATTCACAGAGGGCCCCTCCAAACACTGCAGAGTTCAAACTTTAATGACACTAAAGCTTGACACCCCATAATACTCTGTTTGTTTCCTCACTTGTATTCACGTACCTACACATTGAAAAGTGTTTTCATATGATTAATATGTTACACCTGACAAAATATAGAAAATCGGAAATAGAAGCAAAATATAGAAAACTTTTTTCTATCAAAAAGAAATTGATCATTTCAATGAGTCCTGTTACTAATATAAAGATGAGCAGAATCATGGTAACTATTATTTGTATGCAAACAACAGCCTTTAGTTAATTAGTGGTGCTACTTAGAAATTATGAGTTTCTCAAAAAACTGCAGGGTGTAATAAAGTAGAATGGAAGATCATTAGCTTTCAGGAATGAAGTTCAAGAAAAATAAGCACAAATCTGCCTTCCACAAGAGCCAAATTAAAATATATAATCTGAACATGAGCATATACCACCTAATTCAAGTAAAACAAAATATAAATTTAGAATAGATTTAAACGTGAATAAATTTAAATTCTTATTAAACACCTCATCAGAGTATCTTATCATTGTCAATTTCTTGTGTTATCCTACTTATAATAGTTAATGAGTAGCCACCATCATATTAAGGGAAATGTTATTTACGTGATTTTCAAATAATTAAATGATCTTCTATTATTACAAGTGAATATACTATTTATGAATATTTATACATTTGTCTTCTTTTCCCATATATGTAATTTTCCACATTGCATTTTCATATATGATATTTATACATACATGACATAATTATAGGCATATGTGTATATTTATCTATTGTTCATCCATTTGAAGAATACACTTTCAATAGGTGTAAGAGAGCTTTGATTCACAACCTTTATACATCACTTTAAAGTGTGTTTTCTTTTCATACTCTTAAAAAATAGCGATGACAACTGAAAGAATTACATGTTAAAATTTTACAACCCAATGTCAATATTTACAAGAAGAGTTTTGCTGTTTATGTGGTTGTTCAATCCCAATGCTGATATATATTATGTGTGTAACCCTGGAGCTTATTTTTTAATTTCTTTATGGCTCACTTTGCTTACCTCCAGGTCAGGATACCTGCAGCATGGAGGTGAAGCAAAGATGTAATTACAGGGAGAATGTGGGGTTATTAGTACAGAACCTGACTTGTCATAAGCACTGAGTAAATATTATTTAAAATCTGTTTTCTTTTCCTTAGCCATGATAATGTCAGCAACCCCCCAGCTTCTTCAGGTTATCAACAAGAAAGGAAATGGCCATTCAATCTGTCCTTCAGTTCTAAGTATAGTTCAATTGCACCAAGTAATAGCCCACAGAAACTTAAAATAAGAACCATCTTTTTAAGGAACTTGAATGATCCCAATAAGTACCTATGCGGTTGCTATTTTTTGTGGTATTTTATGTTTTAAGGGCTTACAGACACAGCTGTGCTCCCAAATACCCTTTAAATACATGTCACTATGACACGCCTTTTGTCAACTAGCTCCAAAGTAGCCACAAAGGGTTCCGAATGGTAAATGCACATCTAACTCTGCAGAGGGCCAGTGTGCAATGTTCTGTGTGTTTCCCCTCTGGCCTCAGTGTGAGTTGCCAAATCAAGGGCCATTCATGTAATTCCAGCACAGGAAGAATTACCCTCCAACTTGAAGAATCACTCATATGCAAGCTAAAACACCAGAAAATGCATGTTCCAAGTTCACTATGCAGTACTCCATCAGGTTATGAAACTTCTTCTATTAAAACTTCTGCAATGAGAAATCATCTTCAGAGGGAAGATGTGGGCAATGCAGAGTGGCTTTTGTATGTGCATATGTACTTATGTATGTTTGTACATATGTCTTTATGTACACAGTATGCATATATCTATAATGTGTGTATTAATAAATGAGCCCATTATTATGCATATTTATGTATGCACACGTGTATGATGGCTAGACAGAGAGACAATGAAAAGTAAACAATCCAATATTGAGCCTGAAAGTTAACTGGGACACACTTATAATATAAAAATAATTCATTTCTTTCAGTAAACTTATAGAAGCCACATGTGCATCCAAACTGGGACATCATCAGCCTTAGGACATTAACCTGCCTGTAAATCTGTGGAGCAGAGCAAACATCTTATTAACGGAAAAGAAAAGGCTTAGAAGAGAATCAGGAATGGGTCACAGATTCAAACATATTTTCAATCTGTTTTCACATAGTCTATCATAATCTAAGGGACTGCCTTTCTTTCTAGCTGACAAATTTTATATTTTATTTTCTTTGGGTATTTGTTATGAGGGTGTCTCACTCAGAATAGTCAATTAATAAATATAAGACTTCCTCTTTCACTAAATACTACCTAGGTCTGGCCTTTAAAAATCTGTTGGAAATGAAAACTGTTAGCAAAACAATTAGTATTTAAAGCTAGACTGACCTTAGCTCTGTGCATCACTGTGATTAGTCTGGACTCTGGTATCAGGTACATCGCCGTCCACCTTAGATGCCAAGATAAAGAGCTTCTAGCTCTAGCCCAGAGGACATAGAATAATGGTGTGATCCTTGGGCAGTGAAACATAAAGGACAAACTAGTGTGATTATGTTTGATTTGTGTTGACTTAGAAACTGAGAAAGGTCCCTCCGACCTGAGAACGCCAGCAAATAAGCAGAGAAATCGCCTGTTGAATTTGTCTCCATTGGAACTGCTGTGCAACTTAAAGATCTCATTTCAGGACAGACCTTCTCTCTACTGAAATTCTCTTAAATTTTGACAGTTATAGGCTCATTTAGTAACAACAGCAACAGAATAGAATTCTAGGAAATAAAGATGTGCTTTTGTTATTAAATGGGTTATTGTTGGTTTTCATTTGAAACACATGTCGTTTTCCTAAATTTTTCTAGGCCCTCCATCTGTCACTGTGGATGCAAAAATAAAAAAGTCATATGACTTTCATGTATGCATATGTGTATGTGTGTATTTCTACAATATTTATTCTTAATAGGTTACAACCAGTCTGTGCATATCAATTTATACAGTATACTTACCAATACACAATGATTATGATCAGCTTTCCTTGATTTAAAATTGTTTATTAAATCTTTTGTAAAATATAACATTTAGGGCAGTTCAACTACTTTATATAACACTAAATCTGTGCCTACAGGAATTATAAATTTTTCAAACACAGGAAGGACTTCTAAGGGTGACCCTCCATATAAACTGTGGACTTTGTGTGACAGTGAAGTGTCAGTGTAAAAACTGCTGCTCTAGAAGCAAATAATAATTAACAATGGTGGGTGTAAAGGTGAGGGACTAGGGATTCCACTGAAAGTCCTTGCTCTTTCATTTTTTACTTTGCAATTAAAACTGCCCTAAAATTATGTAAGGGGTGCAATGTGCAAATTCTTGTCCTTCACCACATTATGAAATTTAGCAGCTAAGTACATGTGTGCCTTTTTCATGTTAATTTCTCTGATGTTTGCCTTCTTGAAAATATTTCTTCGCTGCTTTTACTCATAATGTCCAAGTGAACATATAGAGTACCTAAGATCTTGGGCACATTTAAGTAAGTGTCTTTAAAATTGTTAGGTAATACCTACATATTTTATCTTCAACTTTACCAGCTATAGATGAACCATGGTTGAAACTGTTTGCAAAATTTGTGCTCCCACCAAAAGTGTATAAGAAACTTTCTTGTTCCACTTTCATGTTAAAATAGAGAACTATTAGGATTTTTAAATTTTGCAAACATGAAAGTATAGCATAATGTCTTTGCATTAATTTTTGTTTATCCAAATACCAAGAGAAATCTTGCATATTTATCTATCATGTTTCCATAACTTACTTCAATGAATATCTTTACCCACATTTATTGACATTTTCTTATTAAGATCTATTTGTAAGATTTCTGTTTAATGCATCTGATATTCTAGATATCAAGGTTTAATCTATTTTAATATTGTAAGGATATGCTTTCAGTCTACAATTTCATCAATTTTCCATTGTATTTTTGAGTTACTGCTTTTAAAACATTACTGTGCATCTTAATATTCTTCACTGTGTTTTTCTCATCGTCTGTTATTGTATAATTATCATTTCTTAAATGCTGTGAGGCTTTGCTTTTGCACCCTTTTTAATATTTAAGTGTTAAATGTTTGGGCATGTACTGAGATGAAGATCATATTTCATGTTTTTTCAAATAAATAACTGCATGCATGGTTCTCTTTTCCATGCCATTCTCCACATCTTTTGTATTTATTAGCATAAGTATTCAAAATTTATTTTCTCAAAATCCTGCAAGTAGAAGATCAAGTGGCAAGAGCATTTGTTCTTTTACGGTCTCTTCCTTTGAGGGGTAGATAGCTACCTTTTCCCCTATGTCTTCAGCTCACCTCACTTATGCTGTGTATGTGTTAGTGCTATAAGCTCTTTCTTTAGTTTTAAAAAGAATAAAACAATAAAAACCATACAGACTTTCAAAACAAGATGATAGGGTATTAACACTGGTTATTATATTGCATCTTGTTATCTTCAAAGTAGTTACTCAGATTACCAGGCATAGGAATGCAAAATTGATCAAATAATATAAGCACAAACTGTTCCTTTCAATGAACTAGTAGCTATTAGTAGCGCAGTTATCTTAGCTACCTTGTGTACTGTTGAAGAACCCACCATTAGGTTACGGTGGACCTCAAAGACAAATGAATGCATTTAATATTGTAATGTGTGTTTTTATTATAAGTCTAATTTAAATATAACTTCTGGGTTATAGAACACACATGGTAGCAATGATTGATATAACAAGTTTTTGTGTCTCCTATATTCTGAATATCTTGCTTTCTTGTTTTTGTGTAATCCTTGATACTCAGTAGCATGTGTCTCCCATGGAATTCTTCAAGATTATCATGACTCCTCTTGTATGATTTCTTAAATGTCTCCTATTAAATTTATTTATACTTCCCCAATATCTATTTTTCCAAGAAAATTATTTCTGCTATTCTACTGTATAGTTTTGTTTTCATTATATAAATGATCTAGAGAAGTGTTATATAGTTGATATTATATTTATTGTAATAACTTGCTATTTTTATGGAATAACTTATCTATGGATCATTTCGGGATTTCTTGTTGGAAAACCATGCTCTTTGCATGTGAAATTTTCTTTTTTTCTAATTCATTTCTCCTCTCTTTCCTTGCCTTCTGCCTTCAGTTTTCTTCTTCTTTTTTTTTTTTCTCTTATATCAACAATCACTGGATGTAGTGCTAAATGAAATTCATGAGGGAAAGAATCTTTATTAT
This sequence comes from Dinomys branickii, assembly GCA_004027595.1. Lineage (NCBI taxonomy): Eukaryota > Metazoa > Chordata > Mammalia > Rodentia > Dinomyidae > Dinomys > Dinomys branickii. Next base: position 59,334 of record PVLD010004037.1, read on the forward strand.
CTTCTAAATGCAATTGAAATTCAAATTTTAACGTTTAGTATCTAGCTTTCTGTGCAGAAACAACAAACAGTTCTTATATATCTTTTACCATAGAATGCTAAGATTTCTCTTCTTTTTGTAGTTTCACCTTGTTATCTCTTTATAGGTAAAGATTTTGGTTTGGTACAATGTTTTTATCAATAGATATGGAGCTGATCCTTACTTTTTCTCCTTCATTGTGTCGTATGTTTGACATTCTTCATGACACTTTCATTTTCCTCTTGGTTTGGGGTTCAGTTTTTGGTCGTTGATGTTACTGATCAATTAAGAGATTTATGTACGGTTTTTCTGCATTATATGTTCCCTTAGATGCCCAAGGACCTGTGACTATCTTGTAAGGGTTGATATAAGTTAGAAAAAAAAGAAACATTGCAAATGTTCAAGTGCTCTCATTTGCATTCTTGGACTTAATAAGCAATAAGTAATGTATGCATAAACCATTGATCTGCAATAGTAGGAGAATATTGCTGAACAGAGAAACAGGAAAAGTGACTAGTCTGATATGACTTGAATTTAACTATGAGGGAATAATTGATTTTGGACTTTCAAATTAAAACATGCATACGTATCTGCTTAAAGAAACTAGCCTATTCAGTGAGAAATGAGTATTGTAACTTTATGGCTGCCTAAAGTAGCCAATAACTGTTTCAACCAAAAGAAAATTTCTACTAATGGTTGGACAAATGAATTTCATTTCACAAAGCCAAGGGATCAAGGAGTGAATATTTAGCAGGAATTTTTTTTTTTTTAATTTACTTTCATGAAAATTTCATGAACTTGGTAAATACTACTTAGGGTTCTTTTCTCACCCAAATTTATGCAGAGCAAGCTCACTATTTCAGCCAGCAATAAAGTTAATAAACATTACACAAAATTCTAAGTTAGCAACGAGGCCAACTTGGAAAGTGTTCAATAGTAAGGCATTCTTTTTTTTTTTTTTTTTTTTTTTTTTTTTTGCGGTACCAGGGATCAAACTCAGGACCTTGCGCTTGCCAGGCAGGCGCTTATTCCACTGAGCTATATCCCCAGCCCTAGGCATTCTTATTAAATCAGCAAAAATGGATCTATTTCTGACTGGTTTATTCTGAAGATATTTGGGGACATTACATGGTTTTAATCAGCTTTGTCAAAATCTATTTTCAGTTGCTATAAAAAAAATAGAAAAATGCAACTTTAAGATCTCTTTCTAAAAATTACCAATATTTCTAAGAACTCATAATATAATTATAGCTGGAAATCTAGGTTCATACAGCAAGGATTCAGGGGTGATGCTGGGGATCATGAATACATATTTATTATAGATTAATTTCTGTTATCAAATATGTATATTGAAAATGCTTTTGAAAAGAAGAGAAAAAGATTGTCTTTCAAAGCTTTGGGCAACACTGGATAGTGATATTGGAGACTATTTTTAAAATTGGAATGAGAAAACATTATAAAATTAAGCACTGATTATTAAAGATAGGTTTATGGAATTTCCCAGTAACAATAAACTTTGTTGAGCATTTTCTATTACCACAGACCAGGTAAACTGTATTATTTTCTCCACTTTTTAAAGAAGCTAGTAATTTAAGGACTCAAGTAATTTGTTCAAATCCACACAGCTAGGCACAGAATCCAGAGTAGAGAAGGATCTCATGCTGAGTTTTTGCATGCGTTTGTTTCATTTAATTAGATCAAGGAGAATCTTGCAGCTATTCCTGTTTTAATTAGTAAAGAAAGCTTTGCTTTAGAGCTGTAAATGAAATAGCAGTAATAAAATGGACACAGAGGAAGATTTTCTCACATATTTTATAGAGTATAAATGATGAACATGAAGAAAGAACGAAAGATTTCTTGACTTCATTGACTTCCTTGACTTTGTGAATATAAAATCTTTTCACTCATTTCCCCTATATATAGAACAATATCTGAAATTAAACTAAATTTTGACAATTCTAAAGAATATATTTTGAGATAATTTAAATAGTCTCTTAATGGAAATTCTTAGAGAAATGGCAAGATGAATTATTTTTACAACTTTAGATGGAAAAGCAGTGAAGCTTACAAATATGTAAATGATTTCTAAACTGTAGGATTGGTAAGAGGGGAGTTTCAAGGGAGAGAACAAGAAGCAAACAGAAGTAAACATCATTCCCACTCCGGAAGCTTCATGCTCAAAGGTGATGTCTTTCTGAATGATAAGCCCAAGATCAATGGCTTGTAAGCTAGAGAGTTCCTGTAGCTGCCCTCTAGCTCCTTGTAGCAAGGTCAGGCCATGGAACCAGCAGGATTCTCATATCTTTTGAAACACTTGGTAAATTCTGAATAAAATATGTGTCAGAAAGGAATTTTGTAAAAGTGTAGCAAATACTATAAATATTTTTGAAAGAAATTATTTGATGGAAGAGGGTAAAGAGAACAGCATAGAAAAAATGCTAGGATTAGACAAAACAGAGTTTTAGCCCTTACCACGCTCACTCACTTACTACCTGGATGATACAGGCTTTGAGATAGATCACTGTGAGTCAGGCGTGTTGGCACATGCCTAGTACTCTGGGAGACTGAGGTAGGAAGATCCCAATTTCAAGCTTACCCTAAACAGTGTATGGATTTAGTGAGACCAGGTTTCAAGTAAAAAATAAAAGTTTAGAAAATTAGAGGTTGAAAATATAGTTCAATGTGAGAAACTTGGGTTCATTTTCCAGTACCCTAGATAGATAGATGATAGATAGACAGGGATACATATTCATAGCGGCTATTCTTAACTAATATAAATTATGTCAAAACTCAGTTGGTTCATAATCACAACCTTACTTGTTAAACTGTGTATAACATTCTAAGCCTCTCAGCATCCTGTTTGGATGCACCAGGATAAGACACACTTGCCTCTACTAACTGTAAATAAAGGCATGTATTACTTGGCATGTCTTGTTTTCTTTTGGTCCCCCTTCGCCTATCCATTATGGCTATGTCCAAACATCCCCTAGAACCCCACACAGTCACAGAGGGGCCTTTTAGAGATGGTTGGATCAAGAGTGTGTGATGTTGGGTTAAGGGTGTGTGACTACTGAATCAGTCCACTGCTGTTTGTTTCTGCACAGTTCTGCCTAGGACTAAGGGTGTGAGTGTACAGTCAGCTAGGGCAGGGAATCTGCAGGAAATATAAAGGACAGAAAAAGGGCAACTGTGCACTCAACTGCCTGCTTGCCTTGGACTATTTCTCCTCCACAGCGCCTCTCTGCTTTGCCACCCTGCTGTGGAGTAGGTGCACCATGGAATGTAACCCCCACTGACTGTGAGCCAAATACACCTTTCCTTTAACAGTGTCAGGTATTTTGTCTCAGCAAAGGGCAGAGTAACTAAGACACCACCACCATCCCAGTGACTGAAGGGCCATCACGCTGAGCTACATCTTGGTCCCTTATGTATTTATTTTTCACATTGTGACAGGGGCTTTGACAGGCTTGAACTTACCCAGATTGGGCTCAGATTTGTGATCTTTCTGTTTCAGCCTCCATGTGTGTGATGCTTTGATCTGTTTCAAGTGTCTGCTTCCATCCTGGCACTTTAAAGAATCAACTTCTGCATTAACTCTTTAAATATGCATTCCTTCCTCAGGCTCTGATGCAGACCAAAAACAGTGCAAAATACCCAGGTTCTTTTCTTCCTCTGTGGTATTTCCACATCTGCAGTTTTCATGGGACATGTCCATTTCATCTCTAACATGTAAAGTATTTGTAATTAATTATTTCCAACCTTCTAAGCAAATCAACCAAAGCAAATTTTTACTATATAAGAAGAGTAAAGTGTTACTTTGGAAGAACTGCATCTATAGGAAGGCCCCACGCTCACATTTTTAAGTCTTATTTACAGAAATTTAACAGTTATTACTGTAAAGAATGTACAAATAAATCTTTATAGATGATGTAAGAAAAGTAACCTCCACGGTTTACTCTGTGTGGCTTAAAAGAAATAAAATAATTTTTAAAAAAGACTTAACCAGGCCTCATCCACCTTAGAAGAAGACCATTCATTGATCTATCTCCAGTCTACTCTGGCCTTCCTGCCTCAAGCCAAGGCAGAGGAAGCTACAAAACACAAAATTTGCCCCAGGACACAAGGCCTCTTTAGAATGAAATTAGTCTTTTTCTAGAATGTTTTGCCTTTCCCCTTTCTTCCCATCACACCACAGAGCTCCAGTAGAGCAGTGGATTTTAGCTGGAATAGCGGTAATACACACTCCAAGAAGTAATTTATCTTTAATCTAGAAACATGGGAGGTCAAAAGGCAAGCCCAGAGTTAAAAGAAATAGCCAAGTGTGGTGGTACATGCCTGTAATCACAGGAAGCAGAGGCAGGAAGATCCTCGCAAATTGGAGACCAGCCTGGGCTACAAAGTGAGATCAAGGACAGCCCGAACTGCATAGATAGACCCTGTCTCAAAAAGACTATATATATATATATATATATATATATATATATATATACACACACACACACACACACAAATATATATAGACAGAGACAGAGAGACAAAGACAGAGAGACAGAGAGACAGAGACAGAGACAGAGACAGAGTGAGAGAGAGAGTTCAAAATTCAAGCCCAGTGTCTTGGTTCCTTTACTCTCGTTGCTGAGACAAAATACCCAACACCCAAAATGAAGGAAGGAAAGGTTTATTTCACTTATAGTTTGTGGAGGTTTCAGTCCATACTTGGCTGCTTCAGAAGCAGAATGGCACATGGCAGAGGGCAAACTTCATGGCAGCAGAGCACAGCAAAAACAACCAGAGCAAAAGGGAGGAATGGCTGCAAGCAGCCTCCTCTTCTCCCCTACATTGTAAACAGCCTACCCCGACCCAGGGGACCTGTAGCTCTCACACAGTCTCCATGCCTTCCTTTTCCACAGGCTCAGGATGTATACAAAGTAAGCACACTGGCTTCCCGCTGAACCACTCAGTTAAACCTCCAGATTCCCCAAGTTGACACAATGTATCAACCATAACACCCAGCTTGGGTAGCTCAGTGACTTACCAAGACCATATCCCACAATTAAAAATTAAAAATAAATTTTTATATAATGGCCAAGGATATAGCTCTGTTAGAAGGATTTAGGTTCAATCCTTAGTATGACAAACAACAAAAATAACAAACACTAAAAGCAGCAATTAGTGAAATAGACACTGTAGAGTGGGAAAACATAGAAAAATAATGAAACAAAAGATTGTTCTTCATACATGCTAACAATATTGCAGAGATTGTATTAGATTGATGAAGGAATAAAAGAGAAAGACACAGAGCTAAGACACGAACAAGCATCATAAGAAATGGAGTAGGTTATAGGACTACTATCTTTACATATTGGAAAGATTTATAAAGGGACACTATGAACAGTTTTATACCACTTAAAAAATTTTGCAATAGGCAAATCCTTACAAAGTCCAAATTACCAAAATTGACTTAAGAAGAAACAATCTTTCCTCCTGACATATTCCAAATATTTTATGTGTATACTAGAAATTCTTACATGTGATTTGTTTGCAGTAAACAGTGACTGGGTAGACGAGCATATGTTTCTCCACTATTACACAGTGTAAGACCAATTTATCCCAGTTAACCTCAAAAGTTCTTAGTTCCAGCAACACAGATTCTGTATCCTAGGGAACCTCTCAGTCCTGGGAAAACTAGGACAGCTGTTCATCTTAGCTTGAGATTTAGTGACCACAGGTGGGATGGTTTTGGAAACTCGAGGGGAAGAAAGAGGGAGAGGAAGAAATGCAAACCTTAGCTGCTCAACTGTTAGGACATTACATTCACATCTCCTGGCGGGCACCTGAAACTAACACCCACAGGGCTTATTTCACAGAGCTGTTCAGAATATCTGTTTTAAAGAAGACTTTGAAATTACGCAGGAAAAAACAGAGACAGCACAAAAGGGTAACTTAGCTTTGTTATCCTGAGTGTCCAATCACTGAATAAATAAACTGCCAGTACTACATTAGAAAACATATGGGTAGCATAGTTTATTCACACAGATTGTTTCCACTGATAAGAATTAATAAAGTATAACTGGGGATTATTTTCTAACATGAGCTACATGTGCAAATGTATAACCACTTTAGCAAAGCTGAGGGAACATATTTGTAGTGAAAGTTTGGTATTGTCTTAATCATTTGAAAGTAAATGTAATATCAATGAACAGTACAAGAAAAAAAATCATACTCAACAAAACTTTTAAAAGTGTACCATCCAATGGAAAATTATTTTTAGAAAAATCACAAGAAATTCAACTTTCCGGATTTTTCTAATTAAACCACATTAAGCATATGTACTTGTTTTTTATGACACACATACACTATTACTGAAATTACTGTTTAAATTTAGGAAACTGATGAAAATTAAGCTCATAAAAATTTAATGTCTTCAAACCTAAGTGTGGAATATAGAGTTGGGTGCATTTTTTTCGAGAAATCTCATTGGGCCTGGAAAAACAAATGACATTTATTTTTAGCCACCTATTTTGGAAAGGAGCGGTTTCCTTTGAACAAACATGTAGCTCTTCTGTTTTCAGAGCCAAAGTGAGAACAATTCTATTACTGAGATACCAGGACAGGCGTAAGGTCACCAAAAAGGAGGAGGTGATGGTTTTTGAAAAAAATGGAGATAGTTAAGCAGTTTCTCCCATGGTAGTAGCATTGTGTGACCTTCTTTGGGTGTTCAGTGTGGATTTTTGCAGGAGTAGAAACCTGACAGGATTTGAGGAATAAAATCTTTTGTGATGAAGGAGACCTGGACAGTTTCATTTTATAGAAGTGCATTTCTTCAACCCAAAATGCAAAATACATGAGGAGTGAAACTCTCGTTGCAGTTACTGCTCTGAGGGACAATACGAATGGAGTACTTGGTTACTACAGCCAAGCGGAACGGAGGGGCTAAGCAAAGGGTTAGTTACATAACAACTGCACAGTGTCTCATCTTTCCATTGTTCTAACAATTGCATTCAATTATAAAATTATCACAAAATTAATACAGGGGGTATTGTGCTAAGAGCAGAAGAACAAATATTCCACAAAGAAAAATATGTATTTTTTGAAATGATTTTAATCATTGAATTGTTAAACTACATCTGTCTTCTATCTAAAAGGAAGAGCTCTCATTTATTTCATTTATAAGGTGGGCCAATCCCTATGCTAAATATATTATACACATGACCTTATAAAATATTCATAATATCACCTGGGAAAGCTTATACTGCTGTTTTTCATGGGAGGGAAGATTTTCACTTTCCCAAAAGTTGTACAAGTTGCAAATGGACTAGAAAAGTTTCAAAAATAGACTTAGTTTTTTCAGTGAGAATTCTTTTTAAAATTATATTGAATAGCTTTATTAGTTCACTCAGATCGATACATAATCAGGAACCATAAAATAATTGTCTTTTCTTTTGGCTAGAGAGTAAGATGTGTTTACTTTTCAAGTTTCTGTGATGATGGTTCTATTCCATTGAATAGCGATGGCATTGGATATACAAATCTTAGTATTGCATAAGATGGCCTGCAGTGCTACTATAACTTGTTTTATTGGTGACAGTGTGTTCTATACAGATTCAGAAATTTGGAACTAAATGACCATTTCTCATTTAGGTATGTATCAGCAGGTCTAGCACAATACCAGCTACACAAGAAATCTCTAAGCTATTTCAGGAACTCTCAACCATAAAATATATAAGGACTGGCTAGAGGAGGCAGTTGAAGATATCACGTTAGTTTCCTTCGGTGTTTATATTCCACTTATTCATTTTGTCAAGCCAATAGTTCTCATTTACATTTCAAAACCTTTCCTTGTCACCCCTTCTTTGATAAAGATTTCTCAGATCAATCACAGCTTTCCATATGATTTCTATAATGCAGCACAACTCTCCTTTTGCAATACTGGATTTTAGCAGTGAAGATTCAAGATCCTGGCTTCTCATGTCAGATATGCTTGAATTGGAGTCTAGTGTCTAGTATTGCCCAGTGACTTTTATAAATTACTATTTGCGGCATAAGCTTCACTGTTCTTTCTTTTACACAGCTATTTGGTGAATTCAACATACTTAGAACTTTCTGATAAAAAGTTGGGATTATTGTAAGCACTGGTGGCAGCATGTTTAGCATCTTAACCTTGACAAATCAAATTAGATAGCAATAACAAAGATTGTTCAATAGAGTATTCTTTGACAAAAGGCATGTTCTGTGGTTGTTTTGTTCAAAATTGGCAACATTATCCATTTGTGACAGTTTTTCACTTTTAAACACAGCTAACGAACAAAAGAAAGTGAATGTTTAGTTGCATTTAATTAATGTTTGTTTAGTCTGCTATACATGACTATTGTGCTAGACTAGCACACTTTTAGAGAAACAGTGTACATACGTTACATTTTACCCATAACACCTAGCACCATATTACCCATATCAAGCCACTTCCCTGGACTGCACGCTGGGCTATAGGAAAGCAAAACAAGAAGACAAAGCATTGTATGAGAGTGAAGAAAACACAGCTTTTTTCAACAAATTGATTTTCATCTTTTTGTAAGACATCCATTGACAGTAATCGATCTTCTATAACTTTAAATTCTGGTCGATAGTCACACTTTCCCCAAATGTCTGTGTTCTGTAAGTATCTTCCATTTTGAAACCTTTTATTGGCTTATAAACAAATTCTGTAATCCATATTGGCATACTACAATAGTCTTAAAAGCGGAAGACGCAAACTGGTTAGCTTCCCGCATGAGAGACGGTATATTTGCAATGTATCTCCATGCAGTTTTTAGCCTGTAAAATACACACAAGTACCTTATGTATGGCAAGATGTCTTAGAAACCCCTAAATTAGCTAAGTCTTCTTCTGGATTGGAGAAAACTGGGCAAAAGATTAACTCATGGGTGGTCTCTCTCCTCTAAGTTTCATTATTTCTAGTACACAGTCCTCACTTGATAGATGCTCCAATTAATGTTTTTCTCTAATTGGCTGCTGGATTCCAACATCCTGGCCCTTTGTTATCTTCTTTGATGTAGCACCTCATGAGAAACTTCACATTCTCCTCTGCTGGGTCCCTTAACTTTACACTATCAAATGCTCTTGACTCCTCAAAAGACATTATTGGGTTGGGGACATAGCTCAGCGGCACAGTGCCTGCCTAGCAAGCATGAGATCAGGAGTTCAATTCCTGATATATATATATGTATATATATATATGGACACCAAATTCCCTTTAAAGTCTCAATTCACGTATATTGACATAGCTTAAACATTCTAATGTGTTATAATGAAGTAGTACTTATTTTTAAAGCATAGTTTGATCTGAAGAGAAGATACCAGTGTGAGTCATTATGTGACCTAGCATGGAAAAGCAACAAATAGGAAAGAGGGTTGACAAATTTCATTTACCATGAAACATGGTAAAGTTTTCTTCCAAGAAAACTTCTTCGGTTTTTTTCTCACTGCAATTTTTCTTTTCTCTGATTTGCCTTTGTTTCTTTTCCGAGATATGTTACCTCCCCCGGATGAACGGAGGGAGGCTGGGCAGGCAGGGGACCGGTACAATTAAAGGGTTTGTCGCGGGTTGGAGACGCGCACTGTAATCTCTAAAACACCTTCCCAGTAACCTAATTCCCATTCGGAGCACAAGAATGGGTGCCTCAGAGAAATGATAAAATCATTCCCCCAAGGCACCTGCAGCAGTGGATGTGGAACTGAGTTGGGAGCCCCATCTGTGACCCCGAGTGCGCGGACCTCTCCACCCGGACTCCAGGCCCTCCCCTTGCACCTCGTTGAGTCGGATTCCTGGTCAAACTCCAGTTAAAACTGGGCAGCTGCAGCAGTCCAGGAAAAGGCATGGAAACAAAGCCAAGCGGCTCAGCATGAAGAACGATTATGACCTGACTTAGATTTAAATAATGATAACCCCTCAGGGACGGGTTCCTAGCCTAGAGAGTGATTATGCAAATGAACTCTGTGTGTTTTTCTGAAAGTAACGTTTTGAATGCAATCCAAACAAATTCACTGAGTTCAGCGCTGATGAATATTTTAAACTGGCTACACGCGCGCACACGCACACACACGCACACGCACACACGCACACACACGCACACGCACACACGCACGCACATACACACACACACACACACACACGCACGCACGCACACACGCACACACATATTTCACAGTGCCTGCATTTTCTTTTCTTTCTCAAAAACACACAGCCAAGAGGCAAAAACACACCCCAAGGGCAACGGAGTAGCACTTACTGAGTGCCCTAATGTGCCAAACAGGGCCATGGGCGTTTTCGCTTATGCTATCTTATTTACTCCTAACAAACCCTCTGAGCAGAAAGTTATGCCAGAAAACTTTTTTAAGAAAAAGAAACTAGATAATAGACAATTAGAAGCTAGACTAAGAATTAATTGAACACGTAATGTGTACCAAACCAAGACATTTTACATTAACAGTATTTAAACAGTAAGGAAATAAAAATGTCTTAATGCAAAAATCTAATAAAAGACAGAAACCAGGAATGTTGTACAAATATCTCACACAGGGATGTGTAGACACACAATTCCTTTTAGGGTGTCAGTCCCAGTATATGGATATATTTTTTAAAATTCTATCATAAGAAAGTAGTACTTATTTTAAAAGAGAAGATATCAATGTGACTCATTATAATTACCTGGCATGGATAAGCAACCAGTAGAAAGGAGGGTTGACAAATTTTGACATAGAGTTATGATTTTAGGAATAGAAAAACAATATCTTAATATCACAAAATTATAAAGGAGGACAGGGATGTAGCTCAGTGACACAAACACCTGCCTGGCAAATGCAAGGTACTGAGTTTGATTCCTGGTACCAGCAAAAAAAAAAAAAAAAAAAAGGGGGAAGGGGAGGAAATTATTCTTGTTGAGTTAATAGAAATGTTTTCTTTATAATTTATAATATTTCAAAAATGCTACTTCAGTAATTCTATGAAACATGATATAGACAAGTCACTGGCAAGTTAAAATGAGAGAAAGCAAAGCAGTATTATGATTAAAGAAAGGAAACTTGTGGCTGGGGATATAGCTCAGTGGAATAAGCGCTTGCCTAGCAAGAGCAGGGTCCTGAGTTCGATCCCCAGTACCGCAAAAAAAAAAAAAAAAAAAATTACCATAAAGAAAGGAAACTTAACACACACTCTTGGACACAACCCTCAATGTTTTAAATCTCAGTTGGCTTTTTCTGACCTGCAAATTGTTTCTTTATAAGAGTCTGACCTTTGGATCAGATTGCAAAACTACCTGTCTACAACTGGAGAATTGTAGCAGTCTGACTAAATTACCCAGTCTCAATGGGTATCACCATAAACAAAATAAGATGCATCATTTATAATATTTGTGCTTTTATTTTTCTCTTTAATGGTTTAATTAATCTTTCATTCTTATATTTTGTAATCTGAGCAATTTTGATGAACATAAAAATATGTAATATAACAACCACTGCTAATTTCTATCATTTTGTTCTGAAACTGTGTATCATTTTTACTGTTTTTTTGTTTTGTTTCTGTCTATGTTGTTGCCATTTTACTATTGTTCCTTTTTAAATTTTTCTTTAAAATAAAAAAAAGAATCTGCTTATTTGAGACAATATGTGGATTTTGTTAGTTGCACCCTCAGTGTAAAAGGACTTCAAGTGTCAAACTTATACAATGTATCACTTTACGTGACCCCTGCAGTTAATCCTGACACAATTTTTGAGTTTCTGCTACTTTGCTTTCAATTCAGTAAAATTACAAAAAACATGACAGACTTAGCAGTAGAGAATTTGAATAGAAATAAGTTAATAGCATATGGTTTTATGCCAGATTTATAGCAGTGAATAACGAAGCTAAGTCAGAGAGGGAGGAGAGTTTGCAGGAAGAGAGAAAACCAAGAGTGAGATTAGAGAACACCGTAATGGTCAGAAGGAAGAAAGTGTTTTCACAAGGCCAGGGAATTGGAGTTTGGGCTTAAGGCTTACTTAACAGAATCTCGGTGAGGATTTGACATCCACACATGCCTGTAACAGGGACAACTTCTGGAGAGATAGGAAACTAGAAAGGAAAACATACCATCCCACATTTTCTTTTTATTGGCGGTACTGGGGATCGTATTCAGGACCCTGTGCTTGCCAGGCAAGTGCTTATTCCACTGAGCTGTGCCCCCAGCACTGGTGTCTCCTTAATATCACCCTTTCAAGAACTTCCTATTGGGATGTTGGTGAGTTGTTTTCTTCTTCTTTTTCTTCCCCTCTGTATAAGTCTACTTATTTGGTGTAGTTATAATATCTGTACAACTGTCTCTTTTTCCACCAAATGATATTTTATTTTTTCACTATCATACATGTATGTCATGTATTATATATTACATAATATATTTCCTATACAAGCAGTCATCTCTTATATGTATTAGGGCTTTTACTGGTGTAGCTTATAAAGGACAGGATTGGAGTTTGGAGTAAGAAAATATTCACAAGGAATTAACAATGCTATTGTAATTATAGAGCTCCTAGAATTTCAAAAACAATAACCATAGCCTGAAAGCGAATTAAAAACTTATGTATTAGGTCCTCTGCTAAAGCCATTATGTCCTAATGTACTCATGCTCTCAAAGAACTATAAGGGAGAAAAAAAGTTATCCATTTTAAATTCATTAGTTTGGGTCCTATTAAATAAACAGATAAAAGACATATTAACACGAGAAAAAAAAATTTTTTTAATTTTTTTTTTATTTTTATTTATTTATTTATTTATTTTTGTGGTATTGGGGATCGAACTCAGGACCCTGCGCTTGCTAGGCAGGCGCTTATTCCACTGAGCTATATCCCCAGCCCCACAAAAATTTATTAATGTGTGAATCGAACATATACATAGAAATTTCAAGATCAGAGGACCACTTAATCTTAAACTTTCAACTTGACTGGATTAAGAAATTTGTAGAGAGGTGGCTGGATCATGGGATTAATGCACTGACATTGACCCTGACTGTGGTGGTAAGAGGCAGGCCCAGTTGGGGAGGGGGTCCCTGGGGAGCGGGTTTGGACACTCACTACTCACGGGCACTCTTGCCCAGTGCTTGGCTTCCTGGCTGCCACCAAGTGGGCAGGTTTCTTCCACTATACCCTTCCAAGCAAGGACGGTAACCACTGAAATTGCAAGACAATAACTAAATCTCTCCTTTAAATTTCAGGGATCAGGGATTTTTTTTTTTTCTAGCAATGGAAAAACTGACCAATACAAGCATGTAGATCTTGAGTTTGTGTAACATCTTAACAAAAGGACAGTTATTTTGTACAGAGGTGATAAGACAAAGGAAAAGGACTTTGGGCTTCTTGGGGTAGTAAATTGTGGACAGATACATTAGGAACTTAAAGGTGGACTGTAGTTTGATTTACTAGTCGCTAGTTAGTCAGGCTCATCTGTGTGGATCTTTCTTGGCACCATATCATCTCTGGTGCAGCTATTTTTCCCTGCCTCGTCTGGGGGATGGAGTCACGTTGCAGAAAGAATTAATGTTGTATTTTCATGCAGAAGACAAAGGATAGAGATCTCGTTCTGTGTCTGCTTTTTTAAATATTATCTTTGTTTAAAATAATATTATGTTAGAGTAGTATATTCCGAGGGGACAGACTCTGAACCTCCAGAAGAGGCTGAAAAGCCATTATACCTTATATCTAGATGTACCCTCACAACCTCATGTGCTGTCTTCTAGGAAGGTGCTCAGATGACCAGATGTAAGAATGCAAGATTGATCAAACCATTAAAGAGAATAAGAAATGATAAAAGAATTGGAAACCATGCAGAGTTTCACTAATCAAGGTAGTAGGTATTCAAGCATGGTTGTTGTATTGCATATTGTTGTCTTCAAATTAGTTGTTCACATTACCAAATACAATCACAAAATTGTCAGGAAAAGAGAAATTTAATTATTAACTGTTCCTTTCAATAAACCATTCGATATCAGCAATGCAATTATCTCAGCTGTCCTTGTATATCCATACATATTTTTCCCTTCTTTCTTTCCCTTTTTTCCCCTTTCCTTCATCCCAATTGTTCTCCAGCCCCAGCAACCTCTTTCCCTTTCACAATATCTAGTGTTCCTTTCAGGTTTTATTTACTTTTTCAGCTTACAGTATATAATATAACAATCATTGTTAACACCTTATCACCTTGTTTTGAAATTCTCTATTGTTTTTTATCATTTTTTTGTGTGTTGTTCTGTTTTTGTCTTGGTTGTTGTTACTTTTTTGTTCTTTTCTCTTTAAAGTAAATACATTTTTTAGAAAAAAAACTTTATGTGCCCATAAGTGGAGCTTTTTGGAGGTGGCTGGAGCTAGAGAGTGTGAACACAGACAAACGGTGTGTGATAAAGTTCTTCGTACAGGTAATGGGAAGGACCACTGGGTGTGGGCTTGTTTTAATGAAATAAAAGGGACAGGGAGGTTCAGTGGTATGGCTTCACTGCCTGATGCTTTTTATGCTTCCAACACTTTTTCCTTTGGCTTCCTGCTCTGCCCTGGGGCCAGATGACTATGGACTGAAACCTCTACAAACTGAGCTAAAATTTTAACTTTGAGTGTTGAGTATTCTGTCCCCACAACAAGAAAGTCACTATGACAGAACATTATGAGATAGTTGAAATTGTAATCATTTTATACATCAGCTGTCTCAAATTTATTTCCAAATGTAAGTAGGATAGTCAGTGACACCAACTGAATTCAGAAGCTAAGCTGTAGTGTTTAGAGAATTGTTAGTGGCTCTTCTAAAGGCCTGGGGGTTGTTTTGAGGTGCTCAAAAGGGAATTTGGGTAATTAAATATTGTGCGATTCTACTAGAAATTAAATATTCACTTCAGATTGACCACCCAAATTAACAAGCCCATAAATGTGTTGGCTTTGGGCTAGAATAATATCATCCAGAGTAAAACTGTTAAATTAAGCTAATCAGAGATCATTATCAAGCATAGATTTACTTGTTTAATAAAAATGCTCAAGCACTTTCTTAAGAAATGCTCTCAATGATCCCTAACTTTTACCAACATGGACTTTTTAAAAATTAATATCTTACACCTAGGTGCCATAGACTTTTTAAAATTAATATATTAAACCTAGATACCATAATATCTTAAACCTACATATTACCATAATTTCTTAAACCTAGTTACCATAGTAGGAATTTACTTTTTTTTTTTACATTACTTTGTTAAATTAATGCAGGTATTTCAGTATATAAAATTAACCAGGAAACAGTCCCTTTTAAAGAAGAAATTGAAGATTTAATCCCAATCTCACAGGTAATGTGTCCAACAGTTTCCCTTGGAACTGAAGCTGCTTCAGGGCGTTTCTCTATCCTTTGGCAATTTTCTCTCCCACTTAGTTGTCTATCACATGTTAACACCCTCAGGTCTGTCTTAACAGTGTGGTGTTCTAGTTATCTCATTTGGAGGGAGCTTCTAGTTTCTAGTGGGATTGGCGCACATGCTTTCAGATCCATCCCTGTGTCACACCACCTATAAAATTGGATTACTGCTCAATTTCTTCAGGTCTTTCAAATCATTAATAAGGGAACAAGCAAAAGCAAACAGGCCTACACTACTCCTGCAACTCACCTCCTTCATCTTCCAGCCAGCTCTCCTTGTGTCCAGAAACATCCATTTATCACTAGCCCTGGTTTATGTCCCAGGAGCTGACTTGCTGCGTGGACATGGCTGACATCCAACTCTCCCTCCACTTGTCCTCTGTGAGCTCGTGGGAAGAACCATATGGGGCACTGTGGTTAATTCAGCACTAGCAATTCCTCACAGTTTCACAGTGGTTCAACTCAGCAGCTACATGACTTCACACGTGCATTGCTGGAGTCCAGAACCTGGATGCTCAAGTGTAATTTTCATGATAGAAACTGGATATTTTGGACTTCTTATTTATTTTCAGAAACAATAATAAGTTCTGGTGCATAGTTTTTAAACATTTAGCTTGATAAATAAATGCTAACAGAAAGTTCGTGTCTTTCAATAGTTCAGACTTGATGAGGAAATTGTAACTTTGAAAGCTGACTTCTTCAGGACAATCATTGGCATGTAATGCATCCATAGTTTTCCCTTCTAAAAAATGAATAAGATTTCCTTATACATGTCAAATATTATACACACACAGGCAAACAGATTTTCACTTGTGTCTCTGAAGGAGCTTATGAATCAGTTCTTTCACAAAACCTTTCCTAAACTCGTTTCCTTAATAGCTATGACAGTTTTCTGGTCTGATTTCACTGATCTGTTCTTGTATACATTTCCTTTTCAGCACATAAGAAACCCACAACACACAAGGAAAAATTGTGAGAGTACTTCCTGTCAGCATTTGAACATGAGCAAAGTCCATCCACGCTATACTGTTTTGTGTTCTCTCAGTGCCTAGCACTGAGTATGGCTACCCATCTAGTGAGGAAACCCAATGACTTTATTGCTAGAATTAGAGCTGAAATGTGTAAGTTCAGGATTCTTCCCACCACGCCATCATTGCCAGTTCCTTTTCCTTTTACTGGTGCATAGCAAATATTTCATCACGTCTCTTCATGACTCTTGAATTCATTCGCATTTCATTATCTGCCTTTAGAATTAAAGTGTAAAATTTATTTATTTTTAACTGTCATATAAAGTTATTGGAGAGTAATTAATATGTGTTTGCTAAGTATGGTGCTCTTCCAATGTCTTGATTCCCTATAATTTAATAAACTAGTATGGTAAATGTAGATATGTAAATAAACTGCCTGTTGTGGGTATGGATTTAGGTATAATCCCGTGCAACAAACAAGGTTCTCTAGTACCACAGTCTGCCCCTTGGCTGCAAAGCAAAAGGGCAAGTATTACTGACAAATAAGGAGTCAGCTTTCCAAAGTTATTCAAAAATTATTGACAATAAAAATATTTCACATGACATATTAGAATATAACGTATTTTCATGAAACCATTTATCATTTAATGACTTTCACATCAAAGATATATTTTTAATCTCTCACTCCTCCATGGCAGTTTGGGTTGATATTGACAATTTAAAATCAAATTATGCTGACTAAAATAGCAAGTGGATCACTTGGTTTTAATTATTTTTTGTTATATCAAAGAAAAAATTATTTAAAATTAGTATAGTATCATGTACCTTGCCAATCTTTATTTGAAGTAGGAAGACAAGAAGAAAGAAATTAAGAACAGTCAGGGAAGGAGGAGAAAGAGAACAAAAACAGAAGAAGAGAGAGAATAAAGAGGCAACCCCAGGTGGACAGATTTGGAGAAATATGTCAAGCTAAAACTGTGTGTGTGTGTGTGTGTGTGTGAGAGAGAGAGAGAGAGAGAGAGAGAGAGAGAGGGAGAAACAGTGAGAGGGAAAGAATGAGAGATGCATTTTATCTATTTCCATATCTATATTTTACTTATAGGAAGCAACATGGTAGTAATATAACATTTACTTTTAAAATTAGTTCTTAGTAGTGTACACTGAAAAATGTACTTTAATGACATTACTATTAACTGCCTGTCCTAGGGCCAGACTTATCTGAGTTTAGGAAATCACTGCACGAGTAATAATGGTGAGTAACTGAACATACTTGTCAGTGCAATTAAAGCCTTTGACACTTTATTCAAGGACTGTCTTGTTTGACATACCAGGGAGTGTGTGAAATACTCTTAAAAGGAATCTTCTGTTCCAGTGACTTCTGTGATCATCCCACCATATGTTACTATTTTGGAAAACTCACTGGAGGGATGAAAATATCAAAGTAGGCATATGTTTTTATGGAAGTTTTGGAAAAGTGTGTTTATTTTGACTTATGTCTAAATTAGATTCCTAACAGCTGAATGAAATGGAAATTAGTTGTTTTGTTGCAGAAGATAGACATCCTATGAAACATGATATCAGTCATCTCAGCGTTGCCTTATTTCCACTTGTGGTGCGATCATCGGCATGAGGACTCAAACAGAAAGGCGTGAACACCAGCGAGGGTTTAAACAATCAAGAAGTGTAAGTGCTTTCATAATTCAGGGAACATCACCTACCTGTTTCCTGGACTAGAATTCTGTCCCCCTTTCATGTCTCTTTTCTTTTCAACTTGCATTTCTCAAAGACTACTTAGGTATTTTTAATCATCCAGTGGGTGTGAACTAGTGATCGAGCTCCGACTTCTTCTGTAAAAAAATAAAAACATTGAAGTAGCTCCTACCCGAGGCCTCTCTCATGTTGCTCTGTAAGATCTCTCAGTATAGAATTTTAGATTACCCTGCATTATTTTCCTTTCAGAGGACTTGTAAAAAGATGATAAATTAGAAGGAGACATCAGCCTAGAGGCTCTGTTAAGTATTTAAGGTCACTGCTGTCACTGCATTTTAATTTCCTAGAGGACGAGACTATGCCCGCTCCTTTGGACCCGCTTGCATTTCAGAACAGTGTGTGGCTCATGGCAGAGATGAGCAAGTGGCTCGTTAAGTCCGCAGAGGCCTTTACAGTTCCCCAGGAACCCTGGCCAGGAAGGCACAGGATCAGATTAGAAAGTGTTTTGGACTTTCTCAACTGTTGGAAGAATGCAACAAAAAAAGGAAAAGTTGAAGCTCTAATAACATTCTCACTGGTTGTGTGTTTGGGACTCTACTTGAGAACACAAGGGCAGCCTAACTCTCGCATTTTCTGCACCTACCACACTATTCCTTAACAGCGTGGAAAATGAACTGGATATTTAAGAGCCTAGTACTGACTATGGTCTATCAATTAATATAAAATTATGGGTTTAAAAGTTGCAAACAATGCTGGGGGGATAGAAAAAGAAATAGTATGGATTGGCGTTGTGTTATGGTTGGTGGATTTAGCAATTGAAAGCACAGGGCAATAAATTTAATTTGACTTTCAGTTACACAACACACAGACATACAGACTGCTTCTCATACTAAGAAAAGCATTATTCACTGTATTTTTAAAATTCAAATTTAACTAGTTTTAAAAGATTAATGTAAGCATATTTAAATTTTAAGGAATGTATTTGAACATTCAGGGATTCCTGAATGAGATGCAGCTTGTAAAAGTTGGTCTACACCAAAGGAGGGCAAGAGAAAAACTTTATAAGGTATTTGTGCAAGCGAGAGAAGAATATATATGATTGGCTAAAATCAGAAGTCACTTTATACTGGGGAGTGGATGCTAGTGGATGGTTTCTGGTTAAATAGCTCAAGTTTTTTTGCTAGGATCTGACCTTCCATTCTGAATTTTGTTTCAGTGTGTTTACCTAGGAATTTAATATGAGAGAAGTATTTCAGTCTAGGACAGTTTGGGTTATTTGAACACTAGATAACTTGCTTTTTATCTGGTACCTCTGTCGTGTGATAGAACAAATATACAACTAAAACAACACAAACTACTAAGGCCTTACCTAAAACATATTTTTATTCAGTGAGCTCTAGCTACACCTGAGACAGTAATTGTATCGAATGAAGCATACTGAACATTAGGAGGAGAGAAAGGGAGAATTTTAGGGGAGGGATGTTGTGGAAATGAGATTAGCAATTTGTTTATTGTATTGGTAAAAACTCTTCCTGAGTTACAAACATTGGCAAAAGTAAGCTGCCCATGAGTGGTTCACTGTTTGCAAGATAGAAATTAGGAACATTCAGTGCTTCAGTTGCCTTGTAGTTTGGACATTAAGTCACCTGTTCCTGGGATCTATGGAGGTGAACTAACGTCAACCTAGTCATGTGAGCATTGAGTAAGTGAGTTAGGTTACTAAGGCACAGAAAAATAGGTAGGATGTAGTTTGCCTTTCATGAAGCCAGAATGAATGCTTCACTTGTGCTAGTCCTGAATTTATGAATTTATCATTTTTTTATCTTTTTTTACCAGCAATTGACCTTGAGCTTACTAGGTATATCCCCAGCCCTAAGTTATTGTTATTTGTACCAAATCAGAAGATTTTTAACTTCAACGTGGAGAATTTAGTTCAGAACTTGGAATTCTGTGGAATGAACTGATGTATCCATACATGGTGACTTTAAGATGTAACTGAGCAATTTATGTTATAGACATTTCGCAGTAAGACATCACATATTTTGGTTGCATGTTAAATGTAACGCACATAGCATGCTTTGCTTAGTCTACACTTGAAATGTATCCACAGTGTGAGATGTATTTTCATGTCCATCCTTCAGAAGAAGCTCTTAATGATTTTTTTCCCATTTTACAGATTAGTATGCACAGATTGAGAAGTGTGACTGATTTGCTGTATCATCCCTGACAGAAAGTATGGCATTTAGCACCATGCCTCTGAGATGCCCTTTTGGATTCTGAAATTTTGCCAGCTCAAGGGAAAGCTGTAAGTTGCCTTCGTTGGACTGTCTGCCTAAGTTTTAAGTGAGGGTACTGGTAAGTGAGCAAGCATATTTTCTGTGGAAACTGCTTTCGGGCACATATTCTGAACTAGCTCATCGACCCTTTGGAACGCTCCTTATACAAGGGAACAAAGCAAGTTGATGATGTCATTGCTCACGTAATGAAATCTGCAAGTCCTCTCTTTGTGATAAGCAGGTACAGAAGAGAATTCTGCAGAGAGGAAAGTGCCACCGGCAGAGCTAATTCCCACTGGAATCCCTAGGAACAGAGGCATTTCTGCTCCAGTCTACGCCCTGGAACATCCGGCAGCACTGCTGGACTCCCATGTGCTTCTCCTGGATACTTTCCTGTTAATAAATCTCAGGGAAGCCACTCTCTCACAAGACATGTCTGGGAATTTTTTTTTCTAATCTCTGAGGAACTTACTCCCCTCCCACAAATGAGTGAGCCAGAATTTAAATCAGGTCCCACCGGCACCATCTCTTCTTAAGAATGAACTATCTTTCTTATTTGTTTCTTTACTTACTGATTTATAAAGTTCCATAATCCTATAAGACTCTACTTAAATTTTATCCTTGATTGCAGCCTTGGCACAACAAACACTGAAACGTTCCACTCAGTGTTACACAAGAAAAATACATCTAGAGGAGGAATGGATGAGCAGCAGTCTCCCTTACAGTGAGGAGATACAGGTTGTTAGGAATTACCGCGTAAGAGCAAGTCTCTGCTTCATGCTAACAGGGCAGTTTCTTCTCACCTTCAGAAAATTGTAGCTAGGAATGAACAAGAGTCAAATTTGACAAATATCTGTTTCAAATCATAAAACAATACAAATCTGTGCACCAAGTTTCAATATATTCATATTGACTAAAACAAAACTGATCCTGATGTTTGAGTATTTTGTTGTTCATCTTCTTTGTTTTGTTTTTAGCATTGCAAGGTCAGTGAATTGTGAGACAAATTGAGTTCTTAAATTCATTGACTTTAAACTAATAATAATAATGTGAGTCCCCCCAGCTTGGCATGTTTGTTTGTTTGTTTGTTCTATGTTCTTCAATTTCAAGGAAAATTTGGAGTGACTGGTTTTCCACATCTTTTATTTTATTTGTTTATTTAATTATTTATTTTGATTATCTCTTTGCTTTTACTTTTTTGAGACAGGGTCTCACTATGTAGTCCAGGCTGGCCTTGGACTTGTGGTGATCCTCCTGCCTCAGCCTCTTGAGGATTATAGGCTTGTGCCAACACATCTTGCTTCTGTGTCTTTGAGAAAGGTGTGGCTCCTACAGGGTCCTGTTTCATACTGAATGAAAAAAATATAGTCAGACAAAAGTGTCATATTTATCTCCAGTCCTTGATGTGGTTGGTGCTAGAGGTTTCCTCATAAATTGCTTTGCTAGTAATCAAAATCAGTAGTGCCAAGTTGTCTGCACCCTTTATCCAGCGCTCTTTAAATGCAATGTTAGTAAAAGCCTAACCTAGATAATCAGGCCATTCAAAAAGAGTCTATTTATTATGAATAGCAAGTATTTACTGGACACATACTTTCTAACAAAATGATGTAATTTCTATTTAAAATTACATTATTTGATTTTTGCCTCTTTTCATAGATACAAAGCACAGACATTCTGAGATCTCATTGAAAGGACTGTGCAGACAGTGACACTTGGACATGAGCTCGGTTATTTCTTGATTGTTACCAGTTCTAATGTGCTTAGCTTGCTGGATAAATACCAACCAAGTGTTTTCAACAGAAGGGAAATTCACTTGAGGTCAGGTCCTTTGAGAGGAAAGAACCCAAGGAAGATCATATAACATTTATTCCTCTTATTTTGGGATTTTGAGTCTTGAGTCACACTTAGGATATAAAAAACAAACTTTATTTCCAGTGAAAAAATGATAATGCGCAGAAAGAGTAAGCAACTTGCTTAAAGTTACACAGCAAACTAATATTAAAAGTTAAGTTCAAACATTTTTTTTCCTCATTGTAAACCACATCTCTCCCTAAAACACATCCCAGAATCTATAAATTTTAATCTTAAAGAGGTTTGTAAGACTCCAGGCCTCACAGATACCAAACACTGAACAGATTTATAAGCAGAAAGTTCCTCACCAAAGAACACAGTATTTAAAAAATGTAGTGACCTAAGATACAAATGGCACAAAACCCAGAATAAAAGCGATGTCATAACACTTGTTATTACAATTGCCCGGCAACCGTCTACGCACAGCCTGGTACTACGTAAGCCCGTGTCCCATCACTAGGACAAAACACCGGGTACCACAAATTAAAAGAGGGGATGTTTATTTCGGTTCTCAGTTTCCGTGGGTGGCTGGCTGACTGCAAAGCTGAAACCAGGTTGCAGAGAAGCACAGAAGAGCAAAAAGTACTCACCCAGGGCATCCCGGAAGCGGAAAGAAGGGCGGAGCCCGGGATAAGAATGCACCTTTCTAGGTCTCACACTCCCAGGGGGCCGTGTCAAATAAGCCCCCACTTCCTCACAGTACATTCAGCCTCTTAACTCAAAAACAAGTGAGTCCCCTGAAAAGGGTAGAACCCCGTGATGGAGTCTCTTTCCACACACTTAAGAACTTTGGGAGGCATTTAATTTAATTAATTAATTTATTTATTATTTATTTATTTTTGATACAAGGTCCTGCTGTGTAGCCCAGTCTGGCCTCAAACTCACTGTGATCCTTCTGCCTCAGTCTCCCAAGTGCTGGGATTACAAACATGTGCCCCCACACCAGGCATCGTTATATGAGTTTAAAATGTATTGAAAAAGCACCTGTCCATGTGCAAATTGACAGGTTGTGCGATTAGTCTACAACTGGAATAAGAAAATTTCCATTTTGATGAGCAATGAATGCTTTCGTTTTCATTTGGCGTATATGACGGATTGAAAGGTTTTCATAGACTAGCTTGCTCCTCCTCTAGTCTCTGTATAAATGTGCCACTTGACACTGTTGTTTGCCATGTTCTTATAGTGTCAAGGCCTCTGCGTGGCTGTCAGCACAATGGACAGAAAATGACCGGAAGTGACTCCAACACTAGGACAATGAAATCAAACATAGAACTAACGGAGAACCACTTCATTCTAGACTATTAAGTTAAATGTATTCGAGTTTAGTTTGCTCTTAACAAAACTGCCAAAATCTTAGATTTCTAAAAATACTACAAAATATGTAATCTGTTAATAAGGCTATAGGCAAACCCACTTACACTAAGCTTTGGCATCCAAAGTGAGTCTTCCTTTGCAAGGCTTAAGACTGAATAAAGAGTATTATATAATAGCAGAGCCAGATAAGAAATTTTGAAGCTAAATTTAAAGAACTTTGAGAAGTAAGTTATTCTTTCTAGGTTAAATCATTTTATGTTTACCTGCACCTTTATGTTTTTGGATATTCCTGAAATCAACAAAGATATTTGCCACTCTCCTTTATGGAGAAGATTTTCCCAGATCAGAATAGTTTCCTAGTGGAGTCATTCAAATAGAAAACTCTAGTAACATAGAGTATGAAGTGGATGTATTGATGGTTTGGGTTCATCCCATGAATTCATATCCATGATGTGTCTGTTAACACTTTGATGATAAAAGTTAAACTGAAGAGAGGACACTCAGATCCACTGCAGTTTGTAGCATTTCCTTTTGAAACATTTCCAAAAATAACATGTTCACATGAAGAGGTTGCTTCAGCTTCTCTCTTTCAACAAGACATGGGTGCTGAGGCTTACACCTCCTTAACTTCATGGTAAACCTTAGAATTGGATTCTGGACCACTCTGTCATACCCATCCAACGTGCTTCGTGAACTATATGGATTTAATTCTAGCCTATCTATCAAATGGTAGATAGAGGAAGAAATGTAAGTAATATTGGACTAAACTAGGGGACCCCGTGCTCTCAATTCCACGATGCTGACACGAGACCATCACACGGGTCTTTGTTCCGCCCTCTCGATACTCCCTTCCTATCACCGTCTCCTCTGATGCCTTTTTGTCTTCCCGCCCACTCCGGCTCTAAGGCGTGCACTATTTCCTGCACATGAGCTCCATTCACATCATTCTTACAGTGTACTTACACGTTCACATTCGAAGTGTAGGATACAGTTTAACTACTTTGTCCAGCATGGATATGAGGCATAAGGTCTGACTTCCCAAGCCTGAACCCTAGCCTTCTGGTGATTCTTGAAAGCATAAGTCAAACCTTGTATCTTTTAATAAAAACCATAATATTGCTTACTCAAAGAAGTTTTTCTGCTCAGTTCTACACTTGCTGAAATTTTGTATTACCCCTGACACTGCTGCGTGCCATACAGGTATGTCTCTCTGTGTAGGCACATGTAGGGTTGCGCTGTCCATGAATAAAACTTATGGTTTGGTTTTGCAAAGTATTTCCAGCAATTAGACCACTAAAATTTTAAGCTTTAAGGGCTTTGGGAGCACTTGATCCTCCAAATCGAGCCCAAGAGCCGCGTTATCTCATTCTTCTTTCTGTTCTGGCTCAGTTGCTTCCCATGCTGGTTGCCTGCCATCAGTCTTCTGACTATGGTTTGGCAATTGGGAAATTTGTTACTTTGTCATCACAAGACATTTTGTGATGTGTCAAGAAGTATCCCTAGTGGTCAGTGTACTGTACTAAAGAGTTGTTCTAAGCAGAGCCCTATTTGCTTCAGAGTGAAATACTTTCTTTTGGAAAGAGGCATAGTTTGCTTGTTATTTAAAGCAATACATACATATACACACACATGTACACACACACATCATTGATTCCCACTACAATAATGTAGTGACAGGAGTCAATCCAGGTCTCCAGACATCCTGCTCAGGGTTTACAAGTTACCACTATCACCTCTTGATCAAAACATATCCCTTTAAAATACTTATATAAACATGCCTTTTAAATAATTTCAGTGTTACCATTTGTGTAATAACACTTAAATGTGTTTATAAATAGTTGTCTCTGCTCCTATTAATCACAAATTAATTAGTTTCACAATGTCTCCATATCCTGCAAGCTCTAGCTTTGTACTGCAACTCTCTGGTTTTATATGTGCGTTTATTTTTGAGCACAATAACTTACTGGCTACATGGAAACATATGGTAATCCAGGTGTAAGCTTCCTTGGAAAACTGCCCAAGCAGATGAATCCCCACCTGGCATTCTGCTTTTGGCCTGTAATCAAACTCTTCCCAAAGTGGACTATTTTTTTTTCTAGATATAAAATGCCATTTCACGTTCAAATATTACATTTGACAAAAATGACATTTATATGCATTTGTATCAAAATATAGTTTTAAATATTTTTTGTCA
Source organism: Dinomys branickii (assembly GCA_004027595.1). Classification (NCBI taxonomy): domain Eukaryota; kingdom Metazoa; phylum Chordata; class Mammalia; order Rodentia; family Dinomyidae; genus Dinomys; species Dinomys branickii. Next base: position 85,071 of record PVLD010004037.1, read on the forward strand.
ATGTTTTATGCAAATACTTTAAAAATACAAAGAAAACCATGAGTTTGAACCGTTACCTCATAATACAAATGCAAGCATGTTCAAATAAATTAAAAGGATAAATAACATTGAGGTGAAATGTGTGTTTTTGGTGTCATGTGCTTTACTCCTTTTTTGGTCAAGATGAACCACCTTTGAAGTTTAGGAATACATAATTGTGCTAAGGTACCTAGAACCTCTTGGATCTGGCTGATGATAATAACTGTGTAATCTGGGAAGGAGAAGACTTTATAAATGACATATAAAGAAAATATGCATGGTTATTTCCACCCATAGAAATTTCTGCATTCTATATTTTTTCTATTAAATGAAAATAATGAATTTCAAAACAAATCTTAGGATGATTTGACAATTCACCATCAAGTATTTACTAGCCACCTGGAATAGCATCATTATTTTATGGACATTTTTCTTTTTTTACCTTAGCAACACCATTTCTATGACTTTTTCCCTCAAACGGGAAAAGTTGAGCTAATGTTCATCTCTTCATTTTCAAATAATACAAAGTATAGAAACAGCACACTCTCCCGACTCAGGTCAGCATCCCACCTCAGGAAAATCTCTACCTCATTTTTACTTTCAACATTCTCAACTCTAAACACGAAGAAAGCAATTCTTTTGCAAGATATACTAGGGCATTTTCTTGTTAATGAGACATACAAGCCCACAGCCGAAAGGTAAAGAAGAAAACACGGGCTTCATCAAGTCTGCCAGTAGACCCCAAAGTCAACCTAGCTGACAGCACCTCCAACCATAGCACATCACGATGCGTGAGCACTCAGTGCAAATGTACGATCCCATATTTACCCTGTCACAGACATTTATCTGCCATAGCTTTTGTGCTGTGTACTGTTCTCTTCCACTTGTTGGCCCAGATTTTGATTTGGTCAAATACAGTACGTCGTCCAGGGGGAATACAGTAAAAGAGTACAATAATTGAGCTTTCTTTGAGCTTAGAATTATAGAATACTACAATTATAGAAAAGGTACCCAACATTAAATTGAGTTTCCTGTACTTTTATACCCCACTTGTAAATTTAGTGTTCTGAGATATTTAAAATCCTTTTTGCATCATCCTAAATAATGTAACTGAGTAATATGAGAGACATATTTAAAATTATATTATACATTTATAATGTAAACTAATTATGAAAAATTGAATATTTGGAGGGATTCAAAATGGCTGTTTTACCCTAGGTATTATAATAACAAAAAAATACACCACCACCTACAAGAAGTCATTGGTGAGGGGATACAGGTAACATTGTTACATAGAGGTTCCCTTTCCTCGCTCCAAATTATATAAGACCATTAGGGTACTCAGTAGTGTATTCATTTTCTCTGATAACTTCCAAGGAGGAAACACAGAATAATTTATTCTCATCCATTATCCTCTGCTTACTAGAAAATCCCCAGAGTTACAACACTGATACATAGAGTTATTAGATAAATACTAAGTTAGTTTTCTTTTCTTGAAATTTGCAGTGAAAGTTTGTTGAAGAACTAACCAAATGAGCTTGGACTCAGAGTTTATGTATCATTCTCTTTAGATCATTATTTCTATTGTGTCTTTTCTTAATATATGTGACCTCTTTATTAACTTATATACATCTAGATGAATATTCCGAGTAATTTTCCCATGTGCCTTCCCCATGTCCAAACCACCCACTTTCCTTGTTTTCCAGCGAACCCTAATCCCATTTCTTACTTCCTCCTACATCACTTAAGCTCTTCTGGCACACCTCCATCTCCCTCTGGAATCCTCCATTTCATCTGGTCCCTTGTGAGCTCCCTGCAGGCTGGTCTTTGTTTCTGAATCCTTGAAATCAGTGAAATTTATTTTAAATTTTTACCTGGAGAGAATTCACAGTAATTTTACATCTTCACAGGGAGTTAGGCACAGAAACAGGAGAACTTTTTCTTACTAATGTACCATAACTCTCTAGTAATAGCTTCAATATACAAGGAAAAGAACTCTTCAGATTATTTCACTGGCCTATAGTATCCATGCAGAATGGGAAAGGGAGTGGGTGAAAAAAGAGTTTAGAAATTGTATGTTTATACAGACCCCTTCCCGGTCTTCATCAAGGTCTGCGTTTTATATTTGTAATACCATGGAAAAGTTACTAGGCTCCTAGTGAGTTAATCTAATCTACCACTTCCAGTGCAACCCATGGTGGGAACAAAAATACTAAGACATATTTGTAGTTCTTGGGAGACAAGGGGGTCCTAAATCCAGCTAGGATGATGGTTAACCAGAACAAAGTCCTCCACCTAGGGCTGAAATCAGTTTTCATTAATTCCTGAAGAGGGGAGTGGCTTGGGGACAAGTGACTGTGAGAATGGCGGGAAGTATGTGAGTACCATGAACTGGGCTAGGTAGGAGGTCTGAAATCAATTCTGCAATATGTATAGAGAAGGAAATACAGAAGGAGTGATTTGCATAACACAATTTGAGGTAGTGTCTAATAGTTTGGAGTCAGTGCTTCAGCTCTGACATGTAATATTTGATGCCCTGGGAATTCACAGCCTCTTATCTCAAGGCTCTGTTCCCAGTGTGGAGCACAGCTCTCTATCCTGACCAGGTCACATATATTTTGGGGAGCTCCGGAGAGTAGGATATCACTGACCTGTTGCCTTGCTTCAAAGACTACAATTCAGCATGCTGCTTGGACTGACTTGCATTCCTTAAAATCAACTAAAATGATAAGTCCTAGTCAACTCTGTACATATCAATACATGAAAACATAGCCTGGTTTAGCCGAAATTAGTACAGTCATTGTGGAAGTAGTATGAGGTTTCTAAAGAAACTAAAAATTAATCTATCATTTAATCTACCTATAGCATTTCTTGATGTATTCCACAAAAATTTAAATTTAATATGCTATAGAGATACTTGTACAGCTAAGTTTATTTAAGCACAATTCCCAATATCTAAGCTATAGAAATAGTTCAGAGTTGGGCATTGTGGTGCATGCCTGTAATCCATTATTTAGAATCCTTTGCCATAAATTTGAGAGGCCATCCTGGGTTACACAGTGAATTTAAGGCTAGCTTGAACTACATAGTGAGACCTGTCTGATAAAAGGAAAGCAAAACAGAAAAGGGAGTGAGAGAGAAAAGAATCCAAAGAAATAGCTTAAATATCTAACAACAGATGAATGTTTAAAAAAAGTATGTGTTGTGGTTTATGTCTGAATGTCCCCTCCAAAACCTTCTGCAGTCATGGGGCAGGCTTCTAGAGTTTATGATTGATTCTCCATCCAGTGTTGGAATTATAGTCCTGAGTGCTACACCCATCTTGGGGCAGATAGTTTGCATACAGTGTAAGGGAGGGAAAGAGGTTGCTTGCCATCGCTCCTCCATTTTGCTTTTGTTGCTTTTGCTGCCATGAACTGTTACCCTCTACCGTGTGCCACCCTGCCTTGGAGCACCTACATATGGTCTGAAACCTTCACAATTATGGACTAAATAAACCTTTTTTTCCTTAATTTTCAGCATCAGGTATTTTGTCCCAACAATGAGAGAAACAACCAAGACAGTGTGTTATCTATACACAGCGGTGTGACTTCTAGCTATAAAGAATGAAATCATGTCATTAATAAGACAGAAGACAGCCACCCCCTTGTGAGAAAACTTTAAATATTTCATTCCTTCCCTTACCTGTTCCAATTCAGTTCGCCTCAACCACAAAAGCCAACCCTGCCCTCATCTGCTTTGGCAGCCCTGACAACCCACCCCACTTCTGACCCACAAACAACACCCCCCTTGGAATGTTCTGGCCCACAGACTCCTCCCCGTGCCAAAGAGCTTAAAAAGGCCATGCTTTGTTCAGCTGCCTTGGTCTGCTACGTAGTCTGTACTTGCCCCCACCCCCCATAAAGACTTCTCTCATGTCCGAAGGTCTGGTCTGGTTCCATGTGGGTCTTGGTTTTATCAGTCATCTGTGTGAAAATGGAAGGAACTGTAAATCTTCATGTTAAGCAAAATATTCTGAAAGACAAATATTCCATGTTTTACTTTGTATGTGGAATGAGAGAGAGGCAGAGACACAGACAGATAGAGACAGAAGGAGATGGGAGATATGAAATTAGAACAGAGACTAGAAGGGAATAGGAGGAAAAAGGAGAGATAGGGGATTATAAATTACCATACTCTGCAGTATGCATGGGCCCATTTTACTGTATAACTAATATGCACTAATTAAAAAAAAGAAATAGTTTATTTTTACTGCCACACACCTATAACTCACTTAAAAGACTCACAGTAGAAATTTTTCGTAAAGTGTATTTACTATTTGGGAAAAATTACTCACAGACTTGTGCATATATGCACATATACACAGCATGTTTTAGATCACTTCTCCCAAATAAGTGACTTAGAGGAAGGCCTAGACACTGCCAAGAGGTGGGAGGGAAAGGAAATGCAGAAGACTCAAAAGAAACACACAGCAGTGATATTCTTATACTTTTGCTTAGCTTTTGTATTACAAAATCCACAAATATTTTATTTAACATTTTGTTTCTGGTAAATAAAATCCTCATTCCCAGCTACATTTTATCTTGTACCCTCAAGCACTTGCCCGAGCTTCTCTTTTCTGCCCCCAGTGAGTAAGGCAACAGCCCCAAGGTCTATGAATCGATTTACATAATAAAAATCATTTTCTAGCCTGAAACTCTCCCAAGGGTTTTGATTGGAGGATGAGCAAGGTTCATTCACAAACTTCAGAGACAAGATAGATGAGTGGAAAACAAATGTTAAATACCCTAATACAGCAGTTCTAAAAGCTCAGCAGCTCCCTGGGTTTGATAGGCTCGTCACTATTTCCAACACAGCTGCTGGAGAAGCCTGCCAAGGAGGACGAGAAGGGAAGGGGCTGAGCCCGTACTGGGAAAGTGTTTCACGCAACTTGGCACCATCTGCTCTTCTCTTAATCTTTACTCAGCAAGGAATGGATTGAATGAGGATGTTGACAATGGCTTTGCCAGCCACACTATTTTGTTACTATCATCATTAAATATGACCCTGTTTTATTGGAACTATAGTAAGTAGGTAAAGAACCTTCCATATGTGTTCTAAACTATATTTGCCTCGTAAAGGTTCGAGGAAGAAAACCCAAGCAAACAAAAAGCACTGATTTCTATATTTTCATGTATAGCACTGCAATTTATTTGACTGTAAGGAGTCTGCCAAGACAAAGAAGGTGTATGAGAGCTTGTCAGTGAGCAGAGATGTGCTGGTAATGCAGTTGATTCGGTGTGTGAACCTTCTTTAAGTGGAGAAAGGAGGCGAGAAAACAAGGAGAGACGAGAGGAGACATTCTACTACCACACACGGACACGCCTTTGACTTCAGACGTGTCTCATGTTGGGTGGTATTGATGAAAACAGGCTCAATGTAATGATGTCTTTTGGTGATAGGCTTCCAGATAATTGCCACTCTTCTCTGAACAAGTAAGAAAACTGGGGTAAATAAAAATAATTTGTTGATGAGTGGACACATGTATAGTGTGAAGGACAGGTAGATTTTAGTTTTATGGGGTGAAGGAAGCTGGGTCCTGGGAATGTCATTGTCCTTTACATATTTAGTGAGAGAAAAGAATCAACTAGCCTTCAATTCCCAGAGGCAGCGTGTGCCTGGACATCTGCAATAAATCTCAGGGCTAGAGAAGAACTCCCAGCATTGGTCCTCTTTCTCTCCCTGAGAATGTGCACTGAGACTCAAGCAGTGAGGTATTTGTACAATCATGCATATGTGTATTATGGTTTCCACTCATTCACGGCCTCAATTCATAGCCAAAATTAGGATTGCTTCTCCTGGTTTATAAAATCTCCAGTAAACACATTCAGTGGCTTGGGCTTACTTTCTTATTACTTTCTTTTTTCTGAAGCCAAAATAAAGCAAGAGATTTCGGCAAGGCCATTTGGCTGAGAAAGTGGGTGTGAGCTGTCAATAACAGAGACCCAGAAAATGTGTAGAAAAACAGTTCCCAAAGTCATGCCCCTGTAACCAATCAGAAAAGGCTATCTTTGATACTTCTTCCAAGAGCTCAACCATGTGGTTTTTTTTGGGGGGGGGGGTACTGGGGATTGAACTCAGGACCCTGCACTTGCTAGGCAAGCGCTTATTCCACTGAGCTATATCCCCAGCCCCTTCAACCATGTTTTTGATTGTATTATCTAGACCTGATGGTAGCCAGAGGATTAGAGGGTACAAAAGATGGCTGTCATTGAACTCTTGGCCATTATGGATCTTGCTTCCACAGAGGGAAGTGTACTCCTTTTCTGAGTTTTATTGAGCTAGACTTACTCTGCAGACTATGTTTCATTTTTCTTACCTTTAATAAATGTAAATCGTAGGTAACTTTTCTACCTGTTTCATCCAATTCTTTCTCCAGGACAAGAGGAACCTACAAAAAGATCTCTAGAATTCCAGAACCCAGTAACTTATATTGGAAAAGCCAGGCAGAAGGAGGGAAGGGCCATTGGGCATATTATTTTCTCTTCCTTTTTGGAATATTAACTCAAGCCAAGAAGGACTGATTTAGTTTTTTCCTAACTTTTTTCACTTCCCTAGGAAGCTCCCAGCTCTTCGCTCTCACAGAGGGCTTTCGTCTGTCAGAGGGCTGGTATTGATTGATGGGGAGAGGCAGGAAAGTGGAGAGTCATAAAAGTTAATGGAAACTGCAGAGCTCAGGAATCTTTTTTCATGGGTCTGAGAACAGTTTCCTAGTGTGCCCCACCATGTGGGATGGGGGACAAGATTTACATGGCCTCTGTGTTTGTTCCAGCTGGTCACAGGGGACCCTAGTTTCAACCCAAGTTTATCTCTCCTTTTATTCTTTCTCTTTTCTATTATCCATCACTCACTGTAGATACATGTCAGTCAGTAGCTACCAGAAAACCTGTTATTAAGCCACTTGTTATTAATCTGTTATTAAGCAGAATAGATTGCTCATGCTTCATGTCCACAACCTAGAATTTAATGTTTTCTCTTTTTTGCCCTCTCATGTTTTTATTTTCCCAGGACTTTGCCCAACTTTCTCAGTCTTTGGGAAACTAGCTGTCCTCACAGTTTCATCTGTGCTTCCTTTAGATGGCCTTTCAACTCTGGGAATCTTAATGAGTCACTTTCTCAGGAACTTGTTTTTTCCCAGTCACATGGTTCTGCCATGTTTGTCAGCCATTTTGATTTTATACTGATAGCCATATGGTTCCTCACCGTTTGATAGCCACTTTGGTTTGGTTTATCATATGAATTTGTCAAATAGGTCTGACATACTTGTTGGACATTTTAGTTTGTTATGTGGCTTGGTCACATGATCCCATTTTCTTTTCTTCAACTGACCTCATGAATACCATTAAATCTCACCCTTAAAAGAGTTTAAGCCTCTGCATTTAGAGATCATATGGGCCTCTTTCCTGGTTCTATTGTGAATCAGCCAAAATCCTTTGGTGGTTTTTCTAACAAAAATTCAGGCAATTTAGGAACATTTCATGGGGCCCTAAGGAGAACAAAGGAACAGAGAGTAAAGGCCAACTCAAGCAGTTGTAAATATTCATGGCAGTGCACTAGCTCTCCTTTCCCTACCACTGAGTGTCACTTTCATTGTGATAACTGTGGTTTCAAGTTTATGTCCTTATTAAAAGGATGTGTAACCTGTGTCTGTTGCATTGTGAAATTATACCTTTGTCACCAGACATATATCTTTTTGTGGTATAAAGTTAATTAGAGAATTTAAAGGGGCATCTATGCAGAAAGATTGTCAGGAGTTTTGAGGTTTTATTCAGAAAAAGTGCCTAATCCTCCACTTTAGACAGGCATGCTGTGATATTAAGTGCTTTCATAATTGGCTAAGAGACACACAGTCACTAAAGCGCCCCACTTTCATTCTCTGTCTGAAAGATGGATTGAGGACATAGAGGGAGATCCAAAATTTCAAGAAAAGTAGCACCAATGCTCATGCAAGGCAAGATATTCCTGGTTCCCAAGGAGCCAAGTTTCATCAGGGGATATCCTGATGATAATTGGGCAGGTCTAAGATTGACCTAGAAGATGTACGGTAGGATTTCCATGTGGGAACTGACCCTGGGAAAGGCTCTGTAAGGTTTGTGTGACCTAATTACAAGAAGTTGACCCTCTATAGTTCAGGACTTGGGGCTGAAATTCTGAGAAATCACAAGCAGATGCCCTGTGAGGTCTTTACAAACAGGTTGAGGATAGACTCAGAGGTAGGTCTATTAGTTTTCCCACATCTCTTCCTGCACCTAAAACCCATTTGGGGGTAAGCATTATCAATCTCACCTGACTTCCTGTACACATGACTTCTCAGATAGACATGCAGCAATGCAAAGAAAAGCTGGGTAAGTTTTCTGAGGATTCTCTAAAGTTTGCTGATGGTTTCCATACCCTGTGACTTTTATACTGACCTGGTAAAACTGTTTGTAGGGGAGCTTCTTAGGGGGTGGCTCCAACCTGATCTTATAGAAGTTTCTAAGAGAGCCCAATGTGTGTGTGTGTGTGTGTTTGGGGGGCACCATCTTTCTCCCTAAGGATTCAGTGGGCCCCAGGATGCGTCATGGTGAATATGAAGCAAATACCAGTGACCTCACTATTAGGATGAACTAGGCAATGTTGAGAGTTGGGTACAGAATGGCAATTGATATTCAATTTTTTTTTGTACAAATGGGAAGGAAAGTGGTATAAAATACTTTATATTGAAGCATTTAAGGGTATTTGTAAAGGCTCAAGGAAAATGATCCTTTAAGAAGTACCCAAAGGAAAATAAAATTGATATCTTTGTTGACCCTGCCCTCAGACACCCTCCTATTTCTCGGGGAGACTCCCACCTCTTTTCACCACATACAAGGAAGCACCCCAAAGAAATTGAATATTTGCAACAGATCCTGATAAGTTTGCAGATGTGTCCCCTATGACCCATATACTAGTCTTTTCTGTTTTCAACAACTGTGATCTAGATCAAGATAAAGCAAGAAGGAAGGAGAAAACATACCAAAGTTATGGCTGTCACAATTTGCAATGCTTTAAGTATATCCAACTGATCAAAAGGAAAACATAAGGTCAATCAAGATCTACTTAACATGCAAGAAGACTGGACCTTGGGCATTCCACTGCACTAAGCCATGGCCTCAGACCCACCCTGTGTGTGATGGGGATTATGTACCTTATTCATGGCACTCGAGGTTTCACTTTACCCACTCCCAGGAGGGGCTAGGCCATTAAGAACTCTCATGTCCAAGTCTGATGAAGACTAAAGGGCCTAGAATAAATTGCAATGCCCATATTCAGGGACATTTCCATCTTCTGCAAGAAACTGTGGGTTACCCTGAATGTCAAAAGTAAGCAAATTCAATTCCTTGAGCTTCTATTTTAGCTTCTTTAAAAACCTTCCTTACTTCCATAGCCATAATTGGGATCTTGAGCTCGGACTCAAGCCTGAGTCAGAGCTTCTTTACTCTTGCTTTGACATGTCAACACAAAGGTCAAATGTTCCACTACCCTTAATTCTGCCTCTCTGATGCCTACAGGCTCAGAGGTTAGCCACTCTTGTGAACAGATGATTTCAGACAGGACGTCAGTAACTTGCCACTCCAAAACCCTGAGAAAGTTTGGCTCACTGATGAAAGTAACTCTGTCCAAGAAAGACATCAAAAAGAAGGTTAAACAGTTGTCAGTTCACAACAGGTCATTGAGACTAAATCCTTTTCCCCGGGCACCTTAGCTCCAAAAGCAGAACTCATAACCACTATTGGGCATTGGTACTAAGAAAAAGCAAAAAGCTAAATACGTACACAGACTCCACATATGCCTTTCTGGTGCTTTTGCTAACTAAAGAGCAACCGTATATAAGGCACAATCAGAAAATTCTACAACATCTGGAGGTAGTCACTTCCCAAGCACATTGTCATTCATTGCAAGCACAACAAAGTATTATGCATACGGTCCTTTTTTCGAAATCAAAAGACTGGTAGAGAGACCAGAGTGGCAGCTTTACAACACTTCCAGACCATATATAGCCTTTCCCCTAGTTTCTAAGTTTGATTAAACTGGGCCTTCCTGAAAGAATGGAGTGAGAATCTACACAAATCCTACAAGGTAAGTGGTCATTTGAATTTTCACCAGAATAGGACTAGTGGCAACCCCTTGAAAGATCTGCAAATCTTGCCCAATAACCCTGACAAGCTCAGGCCAGCTCCTTGGTTAGAACCTGTACAAAGGAAAGAGACATACTCTGGAGAAGACTGAAAATTAGACTTTAAACATATGCCACTATTAGAGGGATTTACACAAATATTGATCCTAATTGACACCTTTATAACATGATGGAGGCCTTCCCTTCCTGTTCTGAGAAGGCTTTGGAAGTTTCTCATTCCCCAGTTTGGACTACCCCAGTCCTTTCCGACTGACAATAGGCCTTTTTTTAACCTGTCAAATAACTCAGCATGTGGCAAAATCTGTAGGAAGAAAGTACCATCTCCATTCTACATGGAGACCTCACTCCTCTGGAAACATGAAGAAAGTCAAGCAGATCCTAAAGTGAACTCTGGCAAAACTTTACAGGAATTTCTGAGACCTGACTCCAATTATTGCCAATAGCACCTATGAAGATTTGAAACATCCCCAAATCTGGGTTAAATATGAAGTCATTTGAGATGTAATATGGGAGGTCTTCTCTAACTTCTGACAATGCAGTAGAGTTAGAGGCCATGAGATTCTTAAAATATGTTTCAAATCTAGGTCAAGTACAACAGTCTATCTAATTGTGTGGGAATAAAGTCCTGCCAGCTCCTGGCCAAGGGAACCATCTAGTGTCTGCCCTAGAGACCAAGTGCTTATTAAAACTTACAAAGAAGGGACTCCTGCAGATCGTGTCAAACCAAACCAGAAGGGCCCCTTTTCAGTGATCTTGCCACACTCACTGCAGTAAAGGTGGCAGATATAGCGGAACTCACCTCACTAGAATAAAGCTAGTCCTACTTGAACCATCTGAAGAAAAATATCACCCAAAAGATGAACATTATTTATGTGAACTTCTAAGAGACCTGAAGCTCCTCTTCAAAGACAGGGCTCCAGTACTGCTCTGGCTACAGATAGAGTCACTAATGACCCTATTTGACTACAGCTTAAATGACCACTTGTAGTAAGACTCCTGTTTTTAATTAGATCATAATGGAGGTAGCCATGTGAGGCCTATGACGCTTAGGCTCTTTATGATTTATTTATTGACCCTCTTTGGCATACTTTCTCCTGTACAGGTAGCCTGGACATCTGACCTTCTCTTTCTCATATTATTTGATTTCTACATCCCCAACTTTAACAGTAAAGTTACTCTCCTGACAAATTTACCAAGCTTTCTCAGCTCAACAGTTCACTAATTATTTTCTCATTTCCACTGACAAGTATTTATTTTCAATCCAGCCCATCACGCACAACATTCACAGGTAGTTGGAGAGCACATGATCCTCACTGTTAGGCCCTATAATCCAGTTCAGCTAGGAGCAGGTATATGAAAATAAATAATGTCACACCTATGGCAGCCCATAAAGAATTACAGAGATATTTATCTCTCAGGAGGTAATTAGGCAGGAGCAAAATTGGGGCAAAGAAGACTGGCTGAGCAAGGTGTGTGACCTGCCAAAAAAGGGATTCTGGAAGTGCATGAAAAAGGTTTCCAGAACCCTGCACCTGGAACCAATGAGAGAATGACATCTTAAGTTCTTATGAAAACTCAAGCACGTTTTGGGAAGATGGCCTAGAAGTGATATCATCCTGAGGAGCTGGAGATACAAAAGACAGCAATCACTGAGCTCTTGGCCACTATGCTATCTCTTGCCCAGTGGTCTCTTCAAAATCAATACATTGTGCTTCTTTTCCTAATTTAATTGGCCAATTTTCATTCTGCAGAGCATATAGCTCAGTGGAATAAGCGCCTGCCTAGCAAGCACAGGGTCCTGAATTCGATCCCCACTACTGCCAAAAAAAAAAAAAAAAAAGGAAAGCCTTGGTACATTTCTGCTTGTTTCATTCCATTCTTATGAACATGAAGGACAGGGGAAAAAAATCTCTAGGAGTTCCCATAACTCCAAACTGCAGTAATAAGAGGAAACAAATGGAAACGTTACAAGAGCAATTTAGGAATGAATTACCAAGAATGAAACAGGTCCAAAGAGAATGCCAGGATTAGAAAACTAACGCTGAAAGCATACAAAACCACTTAAATGAAACTGAAGATAGAATTTCAGAACTTGAAGACAGCATGGCAGCTTATGAGCGTGAAAGGAAGAACCTCATGATAGCATCAAAGACACAAGAAAAGTCAATCCAACAGCTCCAAGATGAGGAAAAACATAACAATATTCGAATTATAGGAGTGCGTGAAACAGCAGGAGGTCTCACAAACGATATAAAAAGAATATTTGATGAAATAATAGCAGAAAATTTCCCAAACAAGGTAAAAGATACTGAAGTTCAGTTATTCGAGGCATATAGAACCCCAGTGATCCATAACGCAAAGAAAAACACACACAGGCATATAATAGTCAAGATCCCAGATATCCAGCAAAAGAACACAATATTAAAAGCTGCCAGAGAAATGAAACAGATCACCTATAAAGGAAAGCCCATCAGAATCACAGCAGATTTCTCAACGGACACCATGAAATCAAGAAGAGCTTGGAGCAAGATACTACAGATTCTGAGACAAAACAACTTCCAACCCAGACTGATGTATCCTGCAAAATTATCCCTCAAATTCAATGGAGAAATAAAATATTTCCATGACAAAGAAAAAATGAAGAACTTCATGAGTGCCAAACCAGCATTGCAAAAAGCACTAAAAGATATTCTAGACAGAGAAAAAAGAGACCACAATCCCAAGAACAGCGATAGAAATAACTCCCTAAACAGAACAAGTAATTAAATAGTCAGCAAAAGAAGGAAAACTTCAAGTAAATAACATGACTAGAATAAGCCAACATATAACCATGATAACCATTAATGTAAATGGCCTCAACTCAAAAGTCAAAAGAAAAAGATTGGAAGAGTGGATTAAGGAGCACAATCCAACGATATGCTGTATACAGGAAACACATTTTACTCAAAAAGAAATTCACAGGTTGAAAGGTAAAGGTTGGAAAACAATTCTCCATGCAGCAGGTCCCCAGAAAAAAGCAAGGGTAGCTAATATGTTTGCAAACAATATAAACTTCAAACCAAAAACAATCAAAAGAGATAAAGAAGGCCACTACATACTAGTTAGGGGAAAGCTACAAGAGGAAGAGATAACAATCCTAAACATTTATGCACCCAACAATGGAGCACCTAACTTTACAAGTCAAATCTTGACAGACGTAAAAAATAAAATAACTAATAACACTATTGTAATAGGGGACCTAAACACCCCTCTGACGCAAAGAGACAGGTCAACCGGACAGAAACTCAGCAAAGAAATAACAGACCTGAACCAAAAGTGTGAACAGATGGACTTAGTAGATGTATACAGAGTGTTCCACCCCACAGTATCAGAATACACATTTTTCTCAGCTGCACATGGGCCTTTCTCCAAAATAGACCACATTCTAGCCCATAGAGCATATCTACCAAAATGCAAAAGAATTCAAATTATCCCATGCATATTATCAGACCACAGTGCAATAAAATTGGAAATTAATGACAAAGAGAACTCCAAAAACCACAAAAACACGTGGAAATTCGACAACAACCTACTGAATAAACAATGGGTCGCACAAGAAGTTAAAGAACAAATTAAAAATCACATAAAAATAAATGAAAACGCAAGTACAACCTATCGGAATCTGTGGGATGCAGTGAAAGCAGTCCTCAGAGGGAAATTTATAGCAATGAAATCATATACAAAGAAAATAGAAAGAGAGCAAATAAATAACCTAATGATACACCTCAAACTCTTAGAAAAAGAGCAACAAGCCAAACCAAGAGCCCAAAGAAGGGAGGAGATTATAAAACACAGGGCAGAAATTAATGCAATTGAGATGAATAAAACTCTACAAAATATTAGTGAATCAAAGAGTTGGTTCTTCGAAAGAGTAAATAAAATTGATAAACCCCTAGCCAACCTTATCAAAAAAGGAAGGGAAAGATCTCAAATTCATGCAATAAGGAATGAAAAGGAGGAAGTCACTACAGACCCAAAAGAAAGACAAAAGATCATTAATACCTACTTTGAAAATCTGTATTCCCATAGGATAGAAAATACAGAAGAAATGGACAAATACCTAGAAAGGTACAAATTGCCAAAATTTAATCAGGAAGACGTAAAAATCCTGAATAACCCAATATGAATTAGTGAGATTGAAAACGTCATTAAAAACTTATCTACATAGAAAAGCCCAGGCCCTGATTGATTCACAGCAGAATTCTATAAAACATTTAGAGAAGATCTAATGCCAACACTGCTCAAACTCTTCAATGAAATCGAAAATGAAGCAACTCTCCCCAACACATTTCTGGAGGCAATTATTATACTGATACCAAAACCAGAGAGAGACCCAACCAAGAAAGAGAGCTACAGGCCAATCTCGCTAATGAACATAAATGCAAAGATACTCAACAAAATACTGGCAAATAGATTACAGCGCATCACAAGGAAAATTATACACCACGACCAGGTAGGATTCATTCCAGGAATGCGGGGATGGTTCAATATTTGCAAATCAATTAATGTAATACACTATATTAATACAGTCAAAGACAAAAACCACATGATCATCTCATTAGATGCACAGAAGGCTTTCGATAAAGTCCAACATACATTCATGTTAAAAACCTTAGAAAAAATAGGAATAGATGGCGTCTACCTCAATCTGATCAAAGCCATCTACAACAAACCAACAGCCAACATCATACTAAATGGACATAAACTGAAAACTTTCAGTTTAAAATCAGAAACAAGACAAGGATGTCCATTGTCACCACTCCTATTCAACATACTTCTGGAAGCACTAGCCAGAGCAATCAGACAAGAGAGAGAAATAAAAGGAATAAGGATAGGAAAGGAAGAAGTCAAACTATCACTATTTGCAGACGACATGATACTATACATGGAGGACCCCAAAAACTCCACAAGAAAACTCCTGGAATTAATTGATAAATTCTGCAGCGTAGCCGGATACAAAGTCAGCACCCAAAAATCAATAGCATTCCTGTACACGAACAACAAACAGACTGAGAGAGAAATTGCGGAAACCATACCCTTTACAATAGCAACCAAGAAATTGAAATACTTAGGAATCAATCTAACAAAGAATGTGAAAGATTATTCAGTGAAAACTACAATACTCTGAAAAAGGAGATTGAAGAGGATTTCAATAAATTGAAAACCATACCCTGCTCATGGTTAGGAAGAACTAACATTGTAAAAATGGCCATACTACCAAAACTGTTGTACAGATTCAATGCAATTCACATCAAACTACCGTTAACATACCTCACAGATCTAGAGAAAATATGCCTCAAATTCATCTGGAACCAGAAGAGACCCAGAATAGCAAAAGCAATCCTGGGCAATAAGGACAAGTCAAGTGGAATCACAATCCCTGACCTGAAATTATACTACAAAGCTACTGTAATAAAATCAACCTGGTACTGGCTAAAAAACAGACCTGAGGATCAATGGAACAGACTGGAAGATGCAACCACAACGAAAAACCCACTCAACTGCCTAATATTTGACAAAGGGGTCAACCAAACCCACTGGAAAAAAGAAAGCCTATTTAATAAATGGTGCTGGAAAAACTGGCTTGCCTCTTGCCAAAAACTGAAAATAGACCCCAGTCTATCACCATGCACCAAACTCAGGTCAAAATGGATCACAGATCTCAACATTAAAACAGAAACTCTAAATGTATTGGAAGAGAAAGTATGTAAAAATCTTGAAGACATAGGAGTAGGCAGAGATTTCATGAATAAAAATGAAACTGCAAGGGAAACACTTCAAAGAATGAATAATTGGGATCTCGTTCGACTGAAAAGTTTTTGTACATCTAAAGAAATCACCAGCAAAGTGAAAAGAAAAACCCACAAATTGGGAAAAAATCCTAGCTGGCTGTCCCTCAGACAAAGGTCTTCTATCTAGAACATACAAAGAATTAAAAAACATGTACCTGTCCAAATTCAAAGACCCAATCCAGAAATGGGCATCTAAAATGTATACACACTTCTCAGACAAAGAAATACAAATAGCAAATAAATATATGAGAAAATGTTCCACATCCTTAGTCATTCGAGAAATGCAAATAAGAACAACATTGAGATTTCACCTCACCCCAGTAAGACTGGCCAGTATGAAAAAGTCATCCAATAACAGATGCTGGCGAGGCTGTGGAGAAATAGGGACTCTATTACACTGCTGGTGGGAATGCAGACTGGTGCAACCACTGTGGAGAGCCGTTTGGAGATTTTTCAGCAAACTAGGTCTACAGGTTCCATTCAAACCAGCTATTCCTCTTCTGGGTATTTCCCCAGAAGATCTGAAAACATCATATCACTCTGATATATATGCACCCATGTTTATAGCAGCACAATTTGTAATAGCTAAAATGTGGAAGCAACCCAAGTGTCCATCCACAGAAGACTGGATTAAAAAACTGTGGCATTTTTATATAATGGAATATTATTCAGCTATAAAGAAAGACAGATCTGTGGACTTTGTAGGCAAGTGGTCAAAACCGGAGTCCATACTCATAAGTGAAATAAATCAGCAGTACATGTGCAGGCAACGTATTGTATCACTGGTGTAAGAACCCAAGCGTGGGAATATAAACTAAGAGACATGAAGGAAATCTGTTCAAAAACAAAGAAGAGATGGGACGAGGGAAAGGAGAAAAGAAAGAGACAAAAATGTATATATGTACATATGAATATACATATATGCAGGAGGGGTAACATGGTTCTACTATTGTATTATATCACTTAATGCTAAGGAATAATTGATGACGGGTTATTTGATCAGTCTTGTATGTCTATATGTGTTATCCTGAACACACACTTCGAAGATATCAATATGCAAAGCAGCAACTATTGGTTTGGTTTTTTTTTTTTTTTTTTGCCTGTTTTGTTTTCTGTCTTTGGTTTTTTTGTTTTTTGTGTTTTTCTGTTGTTGAGAGGATTAATTGTCTGACCAATTTTGCATGTCTGTATATGGGTTCATATGTTTACACTTCGAAGATATCAATGGATAAAGCAATAGCAATTGTTGAGATCATGTCACCTTGTCTGTAGATCAGTTGTGATTGTACTATTTTTTATGCTAATTTGTGTCTGTTTTTTAATATGTTTTTGTGCTTTTATTTAAAAAAAAAAAAAGAGTAAGCAGCTAGATAGCATGTGAGTCTCAGAATGTAAATCCTCCATTATATCTTCCAAATGCACAAACCATCTATACACAATAATTCTATTTCATCTCCTGAAAGATGAAGTTAATAATAATATATACCTGTCCTAGGTGTTTGTTTGTGTATAGGAATATGTGCATGTGAAGACAGACTCTAGGCACATATAATAGAAACTTCAGAAAACACATTCACTTAAGCCCCACAAAACACAATTTGATTTAATTCTATTAACGTATCCTGATAAAAATAACTAAGAAGTGATTTTCTAATCAGCTTCACTTTCTCTTCTTGTCTTTCTCTCACCTTGTCTATTCTTTTCTCTTTGCTTTGCAGGATTATCCAGAAGTTGTTTAAATGAGTCTTTATGAATTTTGTGAAAACAAGTATTTACCATAAAGTCTAACCAACTCTGATTAATGTGTAGTAGTCAATCTGAGTTGTTCTAGGAATGAAACAGAAATGTACCATTGAAATTCAGCAGCAGGATAACTTTAAACAATTTGCAATGAGCCTCTCTTGGACTCTAACATGGAAGTACTCAGTCATTCTGCCTTGACTACAAAATAAATCTGTAGTACTATCATTTGTGTTTTAACATAAAGATGAAATATTTTCCAGTTTTTGCTATTTTGTCTACTTTTTATATTCATCATTTTTAAATGTTTTATGAACCTCTTTAACTTATCTTTAACTCCAAGTCAATCTAAAATTTAATGCCATGAAACCAAGTCTAACATCAATTTAATTTTAGGTTATTTAGTTTAGAGTACTGTTGAAATACACGGTATGGTTAAAATGAATAGACCATAACATTCTCTTTTGTTTGATGATAAAATTATTTTACCTGAAACACTAGCTGTTGTTTTGCATAGTTAATTGGTTATGTCATTAGCTGTCAAATTAGTACATTTTATGGAGTTCTTATCGTGAGTAAAATTTTCTTTTGAAGATAATTAAAACTTCATTCAGTAGTCTTTGTTGTAATAAATTATCCAAAAGTCAAACTTACAAAAGCATTTCTAAATATGTCTGATCTGATTGACTTTATTTATTAAGTGCCATGGAAACTTAATCCAGTGTGTACTGAATCCAGATTCTTTTATTTATTGCTAGAATTTTTCACAGAATAGGCCAAAGCAAGAACTATGAAAGCATGTTCTTGTTTCTTTTAATATCCATTTCATATTAATTCAACCTATGTCATTGGGAATGAAAAAACAGTGGCCATTATCTCATTATCTATATCTTAATTTTTGTTTCATTTTAAAGATACAAATCTCTCTCTCTGCCTCTCTGTCTCTCTCCTTTTCACTGCTACATAATCTTATCTACAATTATTTCCAGTTTCTTGTCAGAATTATATAAATTGTGAAGAGTTTGTTTCTATTACTATGATTTTGCATTTGCTTGTGATTTTCTAGAACTAAGCTTCAGTCAGCTCTGGTTAAGGATATTATTGAACACTGTATTAAGGTTCTTTTTCCCCTTCCTTTCTCTAGGGAATACCCAAGAAGCAGGTAGGCCTGTTTCAGTGATAGTCTTTGTGATATGAATGACCTTGATGGGCAACTTCTCCTCTTCAGTGTAGTGTGGTCTCCTGTGCTAAGCATTCCATGTTCCCCACCTCCCAAAGCTCTGTTCATTGTCACTTTTCCGGATCACTTTTGAGAGAATTACTTAATGTAGGAAATACATAATTAGCATAGAGGATGTGTGTGTTTAAGCCATTGTAAGAAACACTCAGTTCTTGAAGGAGGACATCAATGAAATAAACTGCCAATTGTTGTTCTATATGTTGTAATAAAGCAGTATTTTGAGCTTCACAGATGCATAAAGTCTAAATTGTTATTGATGATCATAAAAGCTTAAATATATAGATGAAAAGTAAGGTAATTAAAATACAACACTTTTAGCAAATTAGTTAAGATCCCTCCAACATAAACATATGCAACTTTTTAATCATTTCATTGAGACACAGTGAACTAAGGATATAATGCACTCATTATGTACACAGTTCTATGGTTTTAGTATATATTAAAAGTTGCATAGCCATGACTAAAATTAGCTTCATTTCATGGAGAATTATTTATACTAGTAGGCAATCATCTCCTAAATAGTGAATACTTAACTTTATCCAAAAGAATTTTGTGTTAGCTCCGAGGATGTGATTTCTGGGTCCTGTAATAATTAAAAATGTCTTTGTAGTAGTGGAGGTATTAGGTAGTAGACAGTCTATCAGTGTGTCACACAGTAGAGAGAAGTTTGGGGAAATACCATATTAAGTTCAACTTGCAGAGAATCCGGATGCTAAAGATATTCAGACAATTCCCAGAAGATCTAGAGACTAAACATTTTCCATGAGGGCAGCATATGATTTTGCCCTATGAACCTTTGACAACTAAAGTCTTGGATGAGATTCTCTAGTTGGTGATATCCCTGAACACTGGCATATATGATAGATAGAAATTAATGCTATCCAGAAGAGGATGATAGAAAGATTTGCACTCAGAAGTCCCCAGATTTTAACATATGTGTCCCTTCATTTAGTTGATACTGACAATGACATTTTCCAGGGTTTTGTGAATTGTTCCGGCAAAATAACAAATTTAAGGGTGATAGGGCAACAGAGACTCCATTTTCTGTCTTTAACTCTGTATTAAGTCACTTAAAGTTCACTTAAGCTGTTGCTGACCTCCGCTTTTCACCCCAGTCCTCTTGGTTAGTTATCAACCCACTGAGAGCAGCCCTAAAGCGGGAACAGAGGGCAGTTTGGAAAGTAGGCTAAAAGTTAAACTGCAGTGGTCATTTGGAATTCAGGTGTCTGACCTTCTGGGAAAAGTAAACACTGGATAAACATTATACATTCTTGTAAGAATGCCCCAAATGAGGTAACACTTACTATCAAAACCTAAACGTACTTAAATGGAAAGTGAGACACAGATTGATGTGGACATCTTCTCTGGATCCTGGTTAGAGACTGTCCATCAGCAGCTTAATAAAGCTTTGTTCATTTCTGCCTTTTCAGTTTTCTTGTGAGTGCCTTTCTCTGGGAACTTACTTGCTATATTAAGAGTTGTGATAAAGACCCTACCCAACTTATCCCCAGCTGGTCAGAAGTGAGGCAAGTCTGAAGAGCTATCAAATTTGCAGCTAGTCTCTGAGGTAAGAACATCATCCGAAATGGAATATTATGAGAAAATGCATCTACCTGAAACTTGATGGTTTTCTTTGTGAAGCACTAAAAAATAAATTTGATTTCTAAATTAAATAATTCATCACATAACACATTTCAGCATTTATTATAAATTTTATAAAATTTTACATTGATTTCCATATTAAATTATATCCCTTGCTTTTCTATGTTACATTTCTTTGCAGTAGAATTCATTCCTATGAAATAACTGTGCATTCAGCAACCCTAAAGTTTAATATTAAAATACTTCCCTTCCATGTAGAAGAAAGATATAGCTGGAAAGAATGGGAAAATATTCTGTAATACTTCTTTAATTACTGCATTTTTAAAGTACATTGTAAAAGAAATGCATTTTTATTTTCAAAATTAAATATAGCTCATGACACATACTCCATACTTCTCAAAAACTGGGGGACAGAGTAATTGTCGAGAAATCAGAATAAAAATGACTAATATGTTTTGACATTCTTCTTCCCAGAAGGGAACATTATTAATCATCCATGTGGGTTTTTTGATGCTTTGTGGAA
This sequence comes from Dinomys branickii, assembly GCA_004027595.1. NCBI lineage: Eukaryota > Metazoa > Chordata > Mammalia > Rodentia > Dinomyidae > Dinomys > Dinomys branickii. Next base: position 106,220 of record PVLD010004037.1, read on the forward strand.
TGAGGAAGTCTTCAGTAAGTCTGCATAATTTGGGGCATACCCTACATTAACGGTTATCTATTTGTGGATACACCCTTTGTACCAAGGTAATTTCTCACTTCCTCAGTTATTTAATTGTACTTTGAACAGTTTTGGCAGACAACTCATTATGTATTCTCCTCACTATATTTTATTTTTATTATACAAAGTCACATTGAAATGAAATGGATACATGCACCATTGACTTTAATAGGATTTTGCATTGTAAGAATAATATGCAGGTACAGTGTACTGCATAGAAATATTTTGTGGGGTAAGAATAACAGGATTATTATAGAATTCCACATTTGTAGAACTCAACAGGCAGTCATTCCTACAGGTTTATAGTTTTCTTTAGGGGAAGTTAGAAAGCTGAAGGACAAGTGATTTTAACAAGCCTCAAATGTAATATTCATTTTAGAAAGTACTGTCTGTAACACTTTGTAGATATGAAATTGAATCTATATAATGGAAAAGACTTACGAAAACCATAAAAACTGTGTACTATATCGAAAGTCATTTCTGACAAGTGCGAAATATATTTAACAAAGATTTCTTTATAGCTACAGTTTCTAAATGATTTTGTGATAATGCTTAGAACTCAATAAAGTATCAGTTAGTCTTCTAGCCCAATTGACTTTTCTATGAGGCTAAAAATGAGCAAAAAATGACCATGATACAGTAAATCAGTTATTTGGGGAATTAGCATTTATTGAACAACTTTTCAGCATCTGTTAGAATGAACCCATGCGAGTTAGTAATGAGTCAGAGCTACGAATACAAGTTAAGATTAAAGACTATGGTGTAGCCAGGCATGGTGGCACAGAGGCTAAGACAAGCGGATTGCTGAGTTAGGGGCCAATCTGGGCTCCAAAATGAGTTCAAGGCCAGGCTGACTGAGTCTCAAAAAGACACACAAAAGAAAACAAAAGTACGGTGTGTTTTAAGTTTTAAACATTATAATAGTAAAAGAGACCTTACCATCAGTTGGCCACAAATAACTCCTTCTCGCTGCACACACACTGAAGTGGTTCTGAAGCCCTCACCTGTGGATGTTTTGATTGTTTTATCTTGGTTGGCTTGATGTCTGGAAACAACTCAAGAAGTTTATCTTTTGTGGTCATTTTGTGTTTGGAGATAATCCTGACCTTCAGTGATAGCATTTATTTTATTTTGATCATAATTCATGCAGATAAAAAAGCAGACTTCCATAAGTGCTTCAGAAAGTGGCAAGAACTATTAAATAATTGTGGTCAAAAGAAGTGGGATTATTTTGAAGAAAATTACTGACAATGTGTCTTTTTGTTGTTGTTGTTTGAGATAACGTCTCCTTATGCAATTCAGGCTGGCCTTGAATTCACTCTGTAACTCAGTCTGGCTTTGAACTTGTGAGGATCTTCCTGCCTCAGTCTCCTGAGTCCTATGAGTATAGGTGTGTACCGCCATGCCTGGCTGACAATGTGTCTTTCACTGTAATAAAATTTTAAATTTAAATATCCACCATATATTTCAATCATTCTTTGTATATGCTTGTAGGTCAGATATCTCCATTGCCAGTCAGTCTAACTAGTTGTTACCTGTGAATATAGTGTACTAACAACTCAGGTTCTTCAATCACAAAATAATAACTTTGTAAAAGCATATAATTCATAGAATGTGGAAGGAATAATTAAATATTGATATGCAAAATGATTAACATAGGATATCTTTTTTTTTTTTTGGTACCATTAATCAAGCTCAAGACACTGCACATGCCAGGCAGGTGCTGTGCCTCTGAGCTATATCCCCTGCCTAGCATAGGATATCATACTAAGTGTGTTGTCCACATTGCTTATTGTAATTCTGCAAATGTATAATGGAGAATACTAGTGCCATAACATACTGAACTGTAACATCTAACACTGTACAACAAGTGAAGAACAAAATATGATGGTCAAATTTACATGCAATTTTCCAATGAGAGGTGGTATATGAACAATTTTTTCATGTCTAGTCAGAAAATTAAAATTCTGAGTTTTTCTATGAGAAACGTTTACCATTTGAAAATGAAATGCACTAAAATACACAAAACATAAGACAAACATTTAAGTAGTATTTTATCATGCTTTGTTGCCAAATGCCTGTTGACACCGGTATCATTTATTGTTTTATAGGCAAACATTTCCTAAAGAATGTCTCCCGGTTCATCTTAAGTAGGGTTGGCATGAGAAAGGGCCACACATAAAACAGTTAGGGAAAAATTTGATTAGCTATAAAAGCTCCATGTTATATCTCCTCATTTATTTCTCAATATTTATGAGAGTTTCCAAGCAGTCTCAAACCACCAGATCATAGGTTGAGGGAAAGGAACATAATTATGGACGGGGACAGGAAGGAATGATGTTTTCATTAGAGATACTTCTTCGCTGTATTTTGCTCCTGGTGATAAGATACAGATGAAATAGTGAATTGTCTTCTAGTGTTCTTATGGAAAAAGATAATCTGCTCTGAGTAGATTATTATGCAGCCATCAAATCACTGTCTACCTTTAAACTTATACAAACATCAGAAGGAATCTTGTATTTTGATTCTCTCCAAGTATTCTCAGCAATGTTCCACACTTGTTTCTCTGAACCTATACCCATTAGTCTCTAGGAGATCAACTAAGACAATATTCTATCAAAATATTTTTGACTTCATTTTATTGTAATTCTCTACCATATCTTTATTTCTATTTAAAAAGAAGGAATCAGAAATTCTAGTAGTAAACACCTGACTAGAATTCTCTGTTTTGCTTGATAGTTGCATTATTTTCCTTTATGTATCTGGATTTCTTCAATATTCTTACCAGAATATAATACCTAAAGTGTTTTGTATCCCAAATCATCCTTCCAAGTGTGGTTTTTCCCACTAAGGTTAGACAGCTGTGTCTACCGCACATCTCTGAGAATATTAGATTTAATCTATCTCTGCACGCTCACCTTCACTTACTTCTAGTTCCGTCACCAATTAAAAAACAAAGCAAAGCTGGATTCTCATCTTCTCTTACACACGTACCTGACCAGTGAAAAAACCCTTGTCACTTCTGTCTCCCTATTATCTCCCAGGCTTGTACCGCTAATGTGCCAACCAGATACATTATTCAGTGCCAGCCTGAAGTATTGCCTTTATTCTCTTTTCACCAGTTGTAAAATTCTATGCCATTACACATATTTCTGTCAAACTTTCTTTTCTGGAACACAAAATGAATCATGTCCCTCTCCTCCTTTATATCGCCAGTGACTACACTGACAGCCAGTTCACAACTGAATGTATCACCTTGGGGACTATAGCTTTCCTGCCTTTCGCCCCCTCTCTCATGAGTCTCACCAGCTACCAAGACTACCAGCCCTGCTAGACTCCAAGCTGGGGTTCCAGCCATTCTGCTCCAGCTAACCTCACTCCCACCTCTGCACGTATCTTGGAAAAGCTTCAGTCACCTGTTCACAGGGCCGTCACTGTCTCCACTTTGTCAATGAGGAAATGAATCAAAAGCCGAATGAGCAACTACTTGATGTTTTTCTCCCCCGACATTCACTGCACATATTCATCTAAACCCAATTAGCATTTTCCTCACCAGAACATAAATGCTTTGAAGGTGTGGATTGCTTTTCAATAGTTATTTTTCTTTTCTAATTTGAGATATGAGGCATAATGTACTTTATTTTGGGTAGACTATTTTGTTTGTAGAATGATGTCCCTTTGAAGTGATGTGGTCAATGTGCATAGATATAATAATTAAGTAGACTCTTGGTGAGAGTGAGAAAAAGTGAATGACAGTGTTCGATAATATGCTGAAAATTCACAAGCACTGCTATGCAAAATATTGTTGATTTTACACGCATGCAGGAAATTCTGTGTTGCCTTTTGCAGTTATTTTATGCCTTTTGATATGTAACACTGAGTCTTTCTTTAATATAGTTTTCTTTTCAAGTTTATTTTATTATGAAGGCAAATTAATCAATAAATAATAAATTATTAAGACTACAGTTAAGTTGAGAAGTAAGGAAAAATGTAAAGGTTACACAAAATCTGTAAGCGTGCCCTAGACTGTGTTAGAAATCAAATTAAAAATTCAAAATGATAACTTTTGAAGACCCAGAAATTCTGTAATTCTCAAATTAAATCTTAAAAGAACTGCAAGTTTTAGCACTGTAACCATAGTTCAAGTAACATTTCAAATTCAGTCTGAATATTAAGCTTATTAAATTAGCTAGTTCAGTGTTTATTTTCCAAACCCTTGTGTTTGAAGAGTTAACAAGCACATTAAAAGAATTTTTCCTGTGGCCTTGCAGACGCAATGCATATTCAGTCAAAGAAAAAGGTAAACAATTTTTCTTCCATGATTTTTCTGTTCCATTTGTTTCTGTGAGTACTCTGTGAGTATGAATACAATTTCTCTTTGAGTACACTTCGTGTACATGGAAATAGGTACAGCAGGATATATGTATGTGTATATATATATTAGTCATACAACAGTTGTCATAGCAACATGGCATTGTTTCCCAAAGAGCAAAGTAAATAAGCACTTTTCACATAAAACCCACAATTGTCTTGACACTGTGACATTTTTCCCTAAAGCAAACCCTTAAATCAATAAAGTTTTCAGTGCTAGAAAAGAGAGGTTCATGATTTATGCACTTTGAGGTATAATCCCCACAAAAGAAGTTGGATGCTTCTTTAGAAGAGATTTCTGCAGTCAGAGAAAAGATATAAATAACTAAAATTTATTTCTATTTCCAAATTCTGAAGAAAAGCTTTCAATAAATGATACCAAGGAGATTACACTCACATTCATTCCTGCTTTGAAAATTTCACAGATCATTATAGAGATATTTTGGCCAATGCTACAGAAAAGTCTGTATAACTATGTCAGGAAATGGGGCCTAAGGGTGGCACCCTATTTACAACCAAAAAATCCTTCTAATTCAAGTTGAATAGCTGTGGAATAAAGAGAGAATCTCAGAAATAATCCAGACTATTTCTAATTTGGACATGTATATTCTTATCAAATAAACTATAAACGTACTACAAACTATAACATATACACGAGTTTACATAATTGAAAAATAATTTTATTCATATATAGAATGGATTGATAAGCACAATGAATAATTCCAATTGGTGGTTACTATCATTTATGGTACTTTTACTTTTCTCCTTTGAATCATCAGCCATGTTTTTAAACTAGAAAGATTGGAGAAGACAAAGTAGAACTATGTACATAGATACTGTCAAATCAAAACAAACAAGATGCAAAGCATAGTTCTCCTTAAGTACTGCATCAGGTTGTTCAGAGAATGGATCAATTTCCTACTGTTTATCAATATAGTATCTTTTTAACCTAAATTTTACATTTTTCCTACAATATTTATAAAGCATTATATTTGTTTTTCCCAAGTACTTTATTAATGAGTTGATAGACTGATATGTATGGTATGTGTGCTAATGTGATAGTTATTTCAACTTTCTCTTTTACTTTAATGACTAATTGCTGTTTATGCAATTGAAGACTTTGCAGGGAGTATAACCAGCCTTTGTAAATTAAAGTACGAGGCCATGTTCTCTTAACTGAAGAGGAAGTGCAAATAATTGATAATATGGCAAGTGTGCATACTCAGATTTTAGCAAAGATGCGTAGGAATATATAACCACATGCTGTACCCAACATGTTTCCTTTGTTTTTGCTTGTAAAATTGCACAATCTATCTTCAAAGTATTACAACATTTATCTACTTATATACATCTTTTTTTCTGAGAAAATAATAAACTAATCACCTCTCTCTAAAATATATTTTATAGCCATTCTCACTTGCACAACAAAAAGCATTTACTACAAGCATAAATTTACAGGCAGAGAACTTCATATTTTAATGAAAAGTGATGTGAAAAAGTATAATTGCTATACTTAGGTGCATATTCTGTCTATCCAGAATGATTTTGATGGTAGTTCCGAAGATAATAACTATAAATAGCAATCTGAAGCTCCCCAAACAATAAAAAATGCAATTGATAGTTCCTTGTTAAATGCTATCAATTGCAAGTGATATCAATGACTTTTTCCATTAAAGATATACTTTTCTAAACTTGCCATATTCTCAACCACTTTGAAGTCAATATTCTCCCCATTCCCTTTCTCCCTTCTCCTTTCCCTATTGTCCTTCCTTCTCTCCTTCTCTTCCTCCTTCCCTGCCTCCCCCTTCCTCCCTTCTCTCTCTCCTTTTTATTTAAATTAGTTAATACAACTCATAAAGTGACCATTTTCTGCTTCATAGTTTTTTCTTGTTAAAAAGTGCAAGGAGACAAGTAAAACAGTAAGAGTTTTAAAGCTTGTACAGTAGTCCAGTGTGGTGATGACATCTAGGTACATGTTAGTGTGCTGCATTCAGTGGGTATAGAGCAGTGTATGTGTGTGTGTGTGTGCATGCGTGTGTAAGCTAAAGTTGTAGTTAGGCACATTTGGACCAGATAAGATTTTCAACACATTGGCAGAGGGAAACACTAGTTATTTTTTCACTGATATTGAAGAAGTATTAACCTCATGACCCTATAACCAAATATTTACACAGAGTAAGGCACACCAAAAAGAACCTGCATTCCAAATTCATCTCTTCCTGTCCTTTCTTGAGACTAGGAATAAGGCACTGACTTTATTTGGTATATCTCTCCTACATAAGTAGGAATTTAAATCTCTACTGCAGTAAGAGATTGCAGTAAGTACAGGTTTTCATGAGATTCTCTCCTTGAATGAATTTAATACACACTATTTTATCAAAGCCCAAATAATTTTGAGTTAGTCAAAATAGTTTTGACTTATTCTCTTCCACTTAAGGTCACACTGCCTTTGTGTCAATTATTTAGTATGGTATTTGTAAGTATATTTTTCAATGACTAATAACTGTTCTATTACTTTTAATAAATTTCCTCTTAGACATTTTCATACTGTTTGTTTTCACCTTAAAGTGACCCTCAAACCAAACTCCCAGAATCAGTGATTCTTTAGGAGCCAAGACTACCTCAGTCATCACATGTATACCCATATTTCAGCAGTATACAGATATATCAAATTCCTCCACGAACCATCAATACAGATAACACACAAGTTGGTAAATTTCATTTCTCCAACAGGCAGAATTTATTACTAAAATGAGTAAAAAGAAGCACTGAGCTTTTTGTGTCCTAGACATCATTTTCACAAGTGTATTTTAGTAATAATATGGGGGTATTTTTATATCTATTTTACCATATTGATCTTGAAAATGAAAAGATTTTTGTCTCCTAAACCTTGACAATGGCTGTTTCAAATGTTTTTTTCAAGTTAGGTAACAAGAAACAAACGATCCTGCTATATTGAGGTTGTAGGCCCTGTTGCATGTTGACTTTATTGAGATGAAGTGAAGAACCATGATCACAATGTGAGAATCTCTGTGTGGATTCAGCTGCAGACAGTGTAAGAACAAGTTCTGTGCATATGTCAGGTGGGACCTTCTCTGCAAAAGTCAGGTGTAAAACTCTGCAGTAGGTAAAATAGGCTGGCAACTATGGAAATAAACGTCAATTTACTGTACACAGTTAGCACTTCCTTCCATCTCTTGATGGAATTTATATCATGGCATTTTGGGATATTTGGCTAGGAAAATTGAGAAGCTAAATTTGGCACTTTTTATTAAAAATTTGCTTTGTTTGCTAAATAATTGAATAATACAATAATAAAATCTAATGAATAAGGTCATTCTATAATTTTCTGTAACGTGTACTTAAGTACATATCCACCACAGCTAACAATTATTTTTGATGATGTTTTCTTAATAGAGTTTTATTTTTTGATTGAGGCTTTCATGAAAAGAATTAAAATCAGAGATTCAATGAAGAAAAAATCAAAACCTCAGATTTCTTACTGAGCATTTCTCCTATTATTTTATTTCTAACACACTCTTTTTTTTTTTTTTTTTTTTTTTTTGCGGTACTGGGGATCAAACTCAGGACCCTGAGCTTGCTAGGCAAGCGCTTATTCCACTGAGCTATATCCCCAGCCCTAACACACTCTTATTTATGGTTTTATTTAACAGAAAATTTCACACTGTAATAGCCATCACATGTATATCATTTTCATTTATGCAATGTAAATTATTCTACTTTTTTCCTCCAAACTCATGATTTGTACATCCTTTTCATGTTAAACGGACCCACTTGACTTACTCTGATCCTGTGACTTAAAGGGATATGCTACATAGGAATGGATGTGTCACGCATTATCAGCATGAACTACTGTCTTTCTTATGCAGAGGCATAGAGAAAGCACATATTCAGATGGAGATTTTTATACAAGTAACAACTACAATGCACACCTAAACAACACAGGAGCTTCAAACAACACATTTTTATTATCTCACATTTTCTGTGAGTCACAGCTCCTGAGCATGGCTTAACAGAGCACAATAAACAGCACCTCTGTGTTCTACACTGACAGATTCCGCTAGGGCGCATTCTTATTTGGTGGCTGGAAGAAGGAAGAATTCAGCTGAAAGTTCATTGCTATTTTTGGCAACCTTGTTTTCTTTCAGAGCTGTGCAACTAAAGGCCCAAACTTCAGGAAGGTTCTGGCTACCGGTAATTTTCACCTTCCGGGACTGCCAGCAGCTCCCCGCCAAGTGGGCTCTCCTATGATAAACACTGGCTTCACGGAGGCAACAAGGGCAGTCACAGCAAAGTAAGCGTGCTAACAAAGTAGTTTTTACAATCGACATAATACTTGGAGTGCCATAGTATGCGCTTTGTAGCGAACGATTGATTAGCTAAAATTCACAGGTCTCTCTGCTCAATGGGAGGGGATCAACAAACTCGAGTGGGTGGGCACATTAGTGTCTAGAGTCTGTGCACCACACAAAAGAAGCAAAGCTTATTTACGAACTCTATTGGGGGCTGGGGATATAGCTCAGTGGAATAAGCGCTTGCCTAGCAAGCGCAGGGTCCTGAGTTCGATCCCCAGTACCGCAAAAAAAAAAAGAACTCCATTGGATGTGGAACATGAATGTGGCAATTTCAGTGCAATGAATGGGAGATTGGGATGGGAAGTATTATATACATATCAAGCAAACATAATTCATCCTGATGATAAATCTGAAACTAAAATATCCTCATGTTTCTTTTAATCTAGTTTTGACATACTATTATAATTTGTCATCTAGATGCTTTCTATCATTGTATTTTGCATACAGTTCATTGTTGTACATTTTATTTTATTATTTTCTTTTATTTGTTTTGTAAATGTTCCTTGCGTTTTGTAGTGAGCAACACAAGAACTTATTACAACATTCGGACCTGTTCCACAAATGTTTTCCACATAGGTTGACATGTAATAAAACTATTCTCCAAGTTGTGCAAAAAGTTATCTGGAAATTAAACCTATGCAGAATCATACTGATGCTGAGCATTACTCTCAGTCACCATACAAGTGCTCCGAATAAATCAAATTTTGTCAGAAGGCAATTAACTATGGTGAGAGTTTTGGTTTAGAAAAGTTGCAAGACTTCTTTGTTGCTACTAAGTGATAGTTTTTATGATTTTTTAGCAGTTCCATTCACTGAGCCTTTATTTGGTAACCACTAAGGGATAAGTATAATACTACCCATGAACAAAGATTTCAGCTTTCACTTTTGGGAATAACTATGTGTCCTTAAAAATGGCTCTGATTCTCTTAATCTATTCTAACAATTGTAAATGTAGCTGACCTGTAATATCTTTAAGTTTTAGTTGGAATAAAAGATCTGAAGATCAATTTTGCCTACCCTTAAATTTATCACAATAAATTATGTACATAGTGGGCTCCTTCTACTCTGTTAGTCTCATTAATCCACTTCCACTTTTTCTCCTATTAAAAATAATATCCCATTATTTTGAATGAATCGTCTTTTCTAAGAGGAAAGTAAGATGCCTTAAAAAGAGAGACAAAAGAAAGAAACAGAAAAAATAAATAAGAAAGCAAGAATATGTAATAGTGCATAATGAATGTCATTCGATTATTCAATAGGTAATTGACTTCCTCATATCTACATTCACAAACCCAAAAACTGAAATAAGATCAAAGATATTGTTAATTAGAACTCTATGGACTAGAGAAAAACAGGCCTGGGTTCAAATTATAGTTTTATTTTTAACAAATAATTGAATACTTTATTTTTTAAAGTTTCATAGCTTTATTTTTTAAACTTTTCATAACTTTACTATTGAATTTAAGGCTCTGTTTTGAGAAACGGAAAGAAAATATTAGTGCGTACAACGTCCTATGTGATAAGTATTATTTAATCAATACTTGCTTTACTCATCCCCACATATTAGAGGGCCATATATTTCCAACGACATGTGCAAAGGACAACCTTTTCCAACCAAAAGTTACTTTGTGATTTTTGAAGAATTGTAGTAGACTTTTCCATTAAACAAGATCTTACTAAGTATCTGGATTTTCTAAAAACCCTTGAAGACAGTGGAGCACGTGATCTCAATAAAGGAGATGACCTAAGAATAGAGATATCAGAAATTGTGCAAGACATAAAATGAAGGAGGTCGCTAAGGACAAATATATTACTTGTGAAAACAGCGGTCCTATTTCCGGACCAAATTAAATATAAAAACCAAACCTCTATGCCAAAGACTAAATTTTATAGTTGTTGTGTTTCCCCCACCCTCCCTCTCTTTCTTTCTTCTCTTTCTTCTTTCTGCATTCTACAAAGATTCAGAAACAAAAGCAAAATAAAGCCAAACAAACAACAAACTCTCTAGTCTCATTAACTTCCAGAAATGAGGGCCTTGATGCTGAAAAAGAGGCATAAAACACATTGACAAACCAACCGGTGTACACTAAGTGGTAAACAATACTGGCTGGAAAAATAAAGCAGGATAGAGAAGAGAAAATGAGAACCAGAAGTGGAAGAGAATGATAGTTCTTTGGTTTGCAAAATTGTCCCAGGAAGAGCAAGACAGTGTGGTGTAAGACAAGGCAGTGGGAGAGTGGCTGGAAACAAGATTAAAATGAAAGAGAATGATGACGTTTCAATAGCTTAGCCTAGTTTCTAAGCTACTACCTTTGCTGTCTGAGTAGGACTTCACACGTTGGTGCTATTTGGCCAAAATGTTCCATGCCGAATTGAGTCAACCACAAATCTATGGCGAGGGTATTGCTTAGCAAAATCAAGACCGACAGAAGGGTTGTATCAATAAAGGGCACACTGCAAAAGGACACTTCCTGTTAGCTCCATGGAGTCTAAAGGTGGAATAATCACAATACATCCTGTTGACCAGTCTGTTAGAACTTTGTCTTTAACTTTCCATATAGAGAAACCTATCACTAAGATGTTCAGCCGGTTCTTCATCCTTTCTCTAGTCACCTGAATTTTGTATTATCACACTCTCCCACTTGAAGCCACTGTAACCATAGTTGTGCTAGCAAAATTTTGCACTTCTTCTAACCCTATATTATAATATATAAAGGAAGAGAAATCAGGGACCTAATTACAGAGGAATTTGATACACCTCTTTCCCCACCTTCATATCTGACTTCCACTTTGGTGCTCAGGAATTACTTCAGGGATGCAGAAATTTATGCAACTTTAGATCTTAAAGTAATCCTTGGGATAGCCTAATTTTCAGACTTCTGAATTTGAACCATCATTCACAGATATTTCATGCCCATTTTCTAACTTGCTCTGCTACAATGCATATTACCATGCATTGCTTCATTTCTCTTATTTTCATTTGTCTTATTTTCTCTCTCACTAGAGTATAAGCTTATTGTGTCTAAAGACCTTCAGTTCCAAGGGGCTTAGACAAGTCCTAGTAAAAGAGTCACTCAATAAATATTATTGAATAAATGAAATTGTTAACAGTGTGCTAAAATTTGTTGGTTCACTGAATTGGGCAGACATTTGATTCTATTGACTTTTTTTCTCTGATGCCTGTTTAACAGGAAATGGCACGAATTTCTGGCTAACAGAGTATGTAGTTGAATTTGCATTTTCTACATGGGTATGTGCCAAGTGGTTTAGGAGAGAGTCATGTTTTCATGCAACATAAACGAATAGCTGAAAATGAACTTCAACCAATGATAAGGTAACACCTTGTTATATTATCAGGAATTTCTTCAACCTTTTAATTTTTTTTCTGTAAATCACCACACTATTTCCTAGTAAAGAAAAATATCAGGACAGTTTGTTAATTATGCCAAAACCTTAGAGCATTACTGTGTTGAAAATGTATTTCTGATTTAGTGTAAAAAGAAACCTTGTGTAGACACATACTTCCCTTTAGAAAAAAAATAAGACTGTTGGTTTGGTGCAAAGGAAATAATATAGGATTTTTGCAGATAATTCTAAAAAGTAATAATTTGGATATTTTCCTTACATATATACATATATCCTTCAGATAAGTGACTTCTGAGATATAGGCATGTTTCATTACATAAACCACTACACCATTATTCGGTATGGGTGATTGTATATTGTGTATAACTTTTCAGGTTCAGTCTAGTTGATAGATTACTTGTCTATGTGACTTCACCGCTTTCTTTAAGCCAGCACATTAATACTACTGAAGGAATTTGCTAACCACAAGCCAAATAATGGATATAGAAATGCACACTTTACATTTATAGTTATTTTAAACATAATCATTGATAAAAATAAAATTACATAATTCATGATATGACCCTTGCTAATTCCACTTTCGCTATTAAAATGTAGTGAAAACTTCAGTTAGTTTTTGGTTTAAGAAAGAAGTTTCTTCCACTTCTTGCTGTCCCCAGGGTTTGCTCATTTACCTCTGCTCTTCTGAGTTACCAAATTCCTGGCTCATTTTCATCAGGATTCTCTATTTCTGCAAAAATTTAAAGAAAAGAAAAGTTTGCCCTCACACATATTGCTTAGATTCATGTTATTGCTGATTGTTTTATCTGCCTTTTCCTAAGGAGGCCTTGCTTTCTTCGATAATGTACTTCTTACATTAGTTTTGCTGTACAAAACTTTTCTGAGAAAGAGTAAATGTTCTTGTTTGCACAGTTCCTGGCTTTTCACCTAACTATACTCTTAATGTTCTTTGTTTCTCCCAATAAATGTATTTTGACTCTGTTCTTCAATAATAGCTTTAAGGATGACTTTTGTGCTTATACTTTGGGTAGAAATAGGGCAGTGAATTTTCTTCCTGTGCAACTCCATGCCATTTCCTGTAAAACGTCCTACTCTTGGAGTAAGATGTTTAAACATCCCCACCCATTGGGATGTGGCAGCTCACAAGAGTTTCACTTAATCACTTCTTGCCAGCACTGTGTGAACTTCTCTTCCCACAGCTTTTTTAAAGAAGCTTGATAGATACATCATATACATCTGCAATTACACATAAAAGAGGTCTGTGCATAGACTGAACTGCCTTCCTTAAAATTTGGAGATATAATTTATTTACAAGACTTCAAAACCTCTAAAGTAAATGCCAACTTGACTTTTTGATTTTACTTTACAAAATGGTAGTACTCTCACTTTTTAAGTCCATTTTAAAACATGATGGAAAAATATTGCTATTGTTTTCACTGTTTGTTATCTAATTTTAGATTAAATCCTTAAGAAATCAGTGGAAGACCAAATAAGTATTCATAGTGTCATTCATTAGTGTTTCTTCTATAGTAAGTATTACACTGGGAACTTTATGTGCATTAAATTACTTCATCTTCACAAATGTCTGCACAGTAGAAATCATCTCCAGTTTTACAGAAAGGAAAGCCGATCTTCAAAGAAATTAATTTACTTTTCCAAGACCATTCAAGTGCAAAGAAAAGGACAGCTGCCTTTAAACCCAATCCTTTGCAGAGTTCCTTTTTAAAGGATGCCAGACAAATAGATCATTTATCTTTATAATATGATGGTAGATTAAACTATTGTCAAATTCAAAATAAAATGCCACAATGCTTAACTATACCTCCTTCATGTGTCCAAGATTCTGTTATTTAGTGTAAATTTTGTAAAACATGAATATGAAAGGGCAAAATGTTAAACTCTGTTTAAAAATTAAAATATTATTTACAAGCTGGATAACATGCTAGCCCTTGCTATCCTACTGGGTATTTAGGAAACTGAAATGAATAATACCCAGAACTTCATAGAAATGAAAGTATAGTGTTTAAAGAATTTATACTTTATTTATACCATTTATATAATTATGCGAGTTTTAGATTACATCTAGAACACTCACCCCCAAGTTTTACATCTGAGGACTCTAGAGAGAGAAACTGGGGAGAAATTTCATTATTAAAAGAGAAATGAGATGGGAAATAATTGGAGGGTATCCCTGGTATTCTCAGTGCAGACTTAGGGTGGCTGACTTTAACTGTCTCAGCTTTGGCCAACATGTTGCACACTTTAGCTAGTTGTACCGGCACCATAAATACTTTCTGAAGGCTGGGCGTGAATGTGCACATCACATTTGTTAATTTTCACACCTGATATATCTGTAAAACCTCACATTTTCAGTGGTGATTGCAGAATGGCTGATTAATGCATTGATGAGGGCATAGATGAAAATCCTGGCAGGAAGTGGACTTGTTTAGAATAGGTGGGTCACTGGATGCAAGGCGTGGGAAAGAGTTTTCTTGTTTAGATCTCTTTTCTATCTGCTTCTTCCCTCCCACGACTTAAGCGGGCTTCTCCTGCCTTTCCCTTTCATTATGCCATTTCCATGGTGGAGCCAGGTGACCGCCCATGGATGGAATCCTCTAAGACCCGGAGCCAACATACACGCTTTCTCTTTTCACATGTGGGTGTCAGGCATCTTGGCAGAGAGACACAAAAGTACTAATACAGAAAGTCAGGAGAGGAGCTTTGCAGTTATTGCCCTGAATTTACCTGAACATGTGGCTCAGAATCTTCTGGAGTGGTGTGTGATAGGATTTCTTAAAAGTTTGGGGATGCATGCTAGAGAACCTCAAGAATGTGGTGAGGAGCATTTGAAGGGTATAATTGGTCAAAACTTAGAAGACAAGAATATTGATAAGAATACATTACAAGCCAGACCTACCAGGTTTAAATTGTGAATGACTATCCTGGAATTGGACTAGAGGTTGCTTGTTTCATTCTAGCAAAATGTTACTATCTTTTTCCACCTTCTAAGATGTTATAAGAGAGTGAATTTAAAAGTGGTGGAATAATTTATCTGGAAGAGAAAACTTTTCAGCACCTCAACTTTTAGTCTGCAGCATGAACATACTGGCTGCTTTACAGTTATATCTATGGTGAGCATGAGGAACAAAAACCAGAACCAAGGTATGTGAGAATGGTGGCACTTGGTCAGACAGGAGGTACCTGTAAAACTAGACCCCACTCATCATGGAGTCAAGGATGTGAAGGATACCTATCTTTGAAAGACTTTGTCTTGAGAAGAGACTAGGATACACTCTTATTCAGGCCTAGGTAACTTCACCATTGAAGCACTCAGAAAGTCAGTGCAGCCATAATAGGGGGCCTCTCCACTGCTGAATCTGCAGCATACCTTTGCTTCATTGATGTGGTGCTAGTTTTGCAGACATGGAGAGTGCAACAGTTATGTGGGGGCACAAAGACTTCCACTGAAATTTCAATGGCGGCGTGGGAGGCAAGGGGCTGTGCCCCTGAATGGGTGATTCATGAAGCTGTGAGACAAAAACACTTGGAGATGCAAGCAGTTCTGAGTGCCAAGTACAAGGAATAACTGAGATAGCACCCAGAATCAGCCCAAGAGAGAGGCCCTGTGGGTGACAATCAGCATTGTTCTATAAGCATAGTTGCCTATATCCTAAGATATAGGATTTATTGATTTGCCTAATCAGCTTCAGTATTATTTTGGTGCAACACCTTTTTAAACCCCCACCATTCATCTCTTATCAAGTGGGAATGTACAGTGTACTACTCAATGCTGGAAATGTCTAATTATCTTTTAGATTTTTACAGGGCATCACAACTGAGTGCTATGATTCTCACAGGAGAATTTGGGCTTGGACTTTTGAACAATACTGGCTCTGCTTATTTTCTAGAAACACTTGGAGATGCACTGATACATGTGCTTAAGGAAGAGGACATGAATCTTTTTTGAATCAGGTATGCAATATCATCATGGTTTAGGATGAAAATGTCCCCTTAAAGTCTCTTGTGTGTAGAGGTGGGGCTTTTGCAAGGTGATTGTGTCTTGGGAGGCACATACGTAAGAGTAGATTAATCTACTGAGGAATTCGTAGCTGAATGTACTGTGAGGAAGTGGGACCTTGCAGGAAGAGATGGGTCATTGGAGGTGGGATCTAGAAGGTTGTATTATTGTCTTGCTTGATCACTTTTCTCTCTGTGTTTCTGTGCTCTCATAGATTGAATAGCTTTCCTCTAGCAAGTCTTTCAGCCATGCAATTTCTGCCTTGGAGCCAGGCAACCATGGAATGAATACTCTTAAACTGTGAGCAAAAATAAGCCTCTCTTGCTTTAAGTTGAAAATTCAGTTATTTTGTCCTAATGGCTTAAAAGTAACTAACTGATAAAATATTTCTAAGTGGATCTGCGTACTCTTTCTAATTTAGCATGCAGCATTGACATATTACTATCTTGAGCATACAATGAGACAGTGCACAAAATTTGTACATCTTCAAGTCTTTGTATTGTTTTAAAAAGAGTTTCAGTGTAGTCTTGTAGTTATCACCTATTTCAAATCCTTTAATATTTTATTTATTTTTGTTTGTCATAATAATTTTTTAAATGTGAAAACCTCTGTACTAAAAGTTTCTTAATTTCATGTAACAGATTTTAATTTTAAACTTTAAAAAGTTTTGTGCTCTATATGATGCTGTGGAAATTGAAACTTTAATAATTTTCCAATTTCAGTAAGTTAAAAAAGTAATCAGAAAATATCCTTTACCATGCGTGAAATAGCTATGTAATTTTTTTAGGAAGAAAGTTGAGGAAGATATTTATTATACTGATCTTATAATGATGCACAAAACTGAAAGTAACTTTTACTCTTTGGTCCCTCATTGAACATACATCTTTTAAACACTTATTGAATGTGTCAGGTTCTGCACAAGGCCATGTTGAAGCTGTGAAATCACATACATTTTTTTCAACCCAGAGTTCCAAAATTGTTTCACTGCCTTTTGCAGTTGCCTCAAATTTTTCTGAAGGACAGGATTATAATGTGGTATCCTTGGCCAGGCAATATTAAAAAAAATTTTTTTTGGCAGTACCAGGGATTGAACTCAAGACCTTGTGCTTTCTAGGAAGTCACTTACTCTACCAAGCTATATCTCCAGCCCCTTTAAAGTGAAATTAATAGTGAGGTTACCTATTTTATACTTATACTCAGTGGCAAAGCATGTATTTCAAGTATGACTAAATACTAGTAATTCTCAGTCTGGACAGAAAATCAAAGAAGCAAACAGTTCTATTATGCAAATGGCAGTAATTTATTGTGCAGTTAGAAAAATAACAATTTCTAAAAATAAATGTTTGTAAGAAGCTATCTCATGCATCTAAGTAGATCAGAAATTTATTCCACATCTCTGTAAAGCTTCTTGATAAAACTAATACATACATTTTAAGACTTCACCATTTGTTTTCATTTTTGCATTTGCTCCAACATTATATTATTATTGAATATATACATGTATTTGATTCCAGAGATAAATGTTTTCCTCAACCATGAAGCTGATTCTGAAAATGCAATTTCCCCAAATTCTCTGTTGGTGAAACAAGTCAGTTTCCTAGAATTAAACTGTACAATAGAATTATGTATTTTAGACTCCTATCACTTGTGTATGAACATTAATTTTGTAGCTTCTTTTGGTTATTCTTTACATATCTGCTGGAGCATTTTTCATCTGAAAGTCCTGAGACTGAGCATTATAATACTGAGTAAAAATAGATAGAATCTAAAGAAGTCTTGTGGGATATCACTTCAGTAATTGTAATTGAGAAATTAAATTCTCAATTGTGGCAAGTTCTATGAAGGAGAAGAATGTGACAGGTGACAATGGCTTATGAAAGTCAATAATGGCTTTTCTGAGAGGAGGATGATTTGGGTCTAAGGAGTTCAAACAGTGGCGCACTCCACCACCTAAAATGAATAAAGGTTTGAGAAGATTGACATGGGTATCTACCTTAAATATCATCCAGACTTACAAACTTATGACAGTTTTTTCTGTGAAGATGATTAACGTGCCCACTGCCTTATGGACCCAAATATTAGAGTATGTTGTTAATCAGCTTTCTGGCACTATAACACACACCTTGGAGAATGAATTTACGAATTGAAAATGTTTCTTTAGAGAAATAGTTTGAAGAGTCCAATCTATGCAATGTTACCTCTTGGTTTTGAATCTGAGAAGTATTTGTCTTGAAGTACAGCTTCTCTCTCTCTCTCTCTCTCTCTCTCTCTCTCTCTCTCTCTCTCTCTGTATATATATATATATATATATATGTATATATATATATATATATATATTTCTCAAGGAATCTTAGCTTTTCTAAAATTTTATTTTAAAGAGAAAACAAACAAACAAAAAAACCAAAAAAGCAAAAACAAACACAAAAGCAAAACAACAAAAAGTAATAAAAATAATACAGGATTTCAAAATAAGGTGATAGGAATTTGGTGATGGGAAATGAACAATGGTTGTTATATTACAGATTGTTATCTTGAAAGTAGTTGCTCAGATTACCAGATATAGGTATGTGAGAATGGTCAAACAAGCATTAACCTTTCCTTTCAATAAGCCAATAGAAATTAGTAGCACAATTATCTTAGCAATCTTGTGTGTGTGTGTGTGTATTTCCCTTCCTTCTTTTCTCTTTCAATGATGAAAGTAGCAGTGTATGCATGTCACAGCAGTAGCAGTAGCAGCGTATATTTTGATAGCAAAAGAACTTTGAATAATAAACTTGAAAACATATTTTGAAGGGTAAAATGGTAGCTTTACCTTTGTTGCTCATAAAAAGAAAGTATTCAATATCACATAATTTGTAAAAGCAGATACTAGCATACATTGCCCAGGGATAGCCTAAAAGTCACTAAAAATGTGCCCCAAATGGAAATCCTCTTGTCTCTGCAGAACTGTTCTTCTCTTCTTCCTGCCTCCATTACTCTTTAACAGCCTCGGAAGCTCAGCATCACTCACAGTCAAAAATCACAGTTATTGTCTATGACATTACTACATCCAATCATGGTCAGCTTCTACCAATTCCATCTCCATAATAGCATTCATTCTCCACTACCACTGCTGTAACTCAGGTATGCAATGCATTTCAGTGGAAATGCTTTAATAGGCTCCTAATAGGAACTCAGAGTCTCACTCTCGCCACCCATTTTCCTAGCTGTAACTAGGCTTCCTGCCTGAAAGCACATCACTCTTCATGAGACATCCTATCACAAACTTCACTTAGTAGACAGTACGGACCACTGAAAGTTTCAAAATACATTAGTATCACGTACATTAGTATACTCGTATAGTTTCAGGAACTATTTCCAACAACTTTTATTGTTTTATCTCAAGGAAAATCGATCCCTGCAGTATATCAATTGAACTGACATTTATTGAGCACCTACTATATGCTAGAAATTAAGAATACAAGAATAGAGAAAGAAAGATGATTGCTTCAGCAGCTTATAAACTCAGACAGGCAAATTCTGTTGCAGCTCTCAGAAGGCTTTAAAAACACACATAATTAGCCAGATATTTTAAGGAATGTAAAAGAAAAACAGTATTTCTGGTGCAGTCTATTCTGTGATGTTTCTTCTGAGGATGTGGTTATGATTGTATCAGAAACTGCCTAATTTCCTTAAAGTATATTTGCAAATAAGAGTAATGGCTCAAGTACATTAGAACTGTAATCGCTTCCCCATGTTGTCTCTGCATTTACACAGAATTTAATTATGTTACTGGCAAGTTTCTCTAACATTGTTTTTCTTGCTATACATTTCATTGATTTTTCCTTGTGAAGACCACAGGATATATTTCGATTTCATTATTTACTACAAATTTAACCTACTTGATAGATGCACAAACACAAAATTTGCAAAAAAACATGTTAAGCTGTACTGTCTATGTATTTTTGTTTCAATTCTAAGGCTGTATATTAAATATTTCCAGTGATCTATAATAAAATGGTTATCAATTTGCAGTTAGTACACTTTTTTTTTTTCCGGTACCAGGGATCGAACTCAGGACCTTGCGCTTGCCAGGCAAGCGCTTATGCCACTGAGCTATACCCCCAGCCCTCAATTTGCAGTTAGACAATTTAATTTTCTTGTCAGTAGTAATCACTGTCAAAAATAAACATACAAGCACCTACATACTCAAAAGTATAAAATAGATTAAGATGCTTAGATTCCAAGTAAGTGACTGAAGGGAATCCTTCTCTTATGTGACTGTTTCTTAATAGGCCTACGGCCCTCTCTGTACTGGCACACAAGCCAAGTTGCTCTAATAGCGGAGCATTGGATAAGTTTCTTTATTCTAACTTACATCCTTACTATTCAAGTTTAATTACAGTGTTGGCATTTTGTTATAAATAAGTGTAGTTTGGGTGCTCAGTCTCTTAAACGTTCCCCATCATCGGCCTATGGAATGAATTAGTTCTTAAACTTCCTGTAGAGTTTACAATTTAAATTTAAGGTTACTGCTTTCAAAACTTTCTAATGTTATGGGAAAGAATGAAATCTTCTCCTACCCTACTCCTGATCTCTAAACCTGAATTTTCATTTAGTTATCTATCCTGTTACACGAGAGCAGTAAATTTTGCAACAACATTGTTTAGTGAAGCATATGAATTTCAATCCATGCTGAACTAAATCTGAATACACTTTTTACCACAGTGAGATTTGTATCATGGTACCATCTCGTTAAGCAAATGTGTGTGTGTGTTTGTGTGTGTGTATGTGCACGCGAACTTTGAGAGTTAGTCACCGTAGTCATGTCGAAATTCTGCCATGGTGTTTAAATTATACGGAAGTATGAAGAGAGTATAGCATGAGCCAGACACGTAAAACACATTTTCCTTTTCCTTACTCCTGTTTCTTTCTGTTGTCCTTTCTAATATGTCCGTGTAGACCAGAGATCACTTTTGAAATAGTCATCTAATATTTTATCTAAATAAAATACTTTACCTAAATAAAATATTATCTTATTCCTTCTAACCTTCAATAGTTTTAAATTTAAGCTAAATAATGATGTACAAATACTGAAGGGCAAAAGACAAGGTCAGATTTAGGATGTGTAAGAGAATAATTAAAATGTAAACACCCAGCTCCTCCGGTATATCTCAGAATACATTCCACTGTTGCAGGCAGTTACTGTGACTTCTTTGACTGTGACTGTAAAACAAGTGGCCCTAACAAAGGAGTGCCCAGGTGAGAGAATCTGAGACAATTTATGGATACAAGTTTTTCAAACACCTAAGGAATTCCCTCAGAGAAGCTCACATGTGGATAGAATGTAGCACAGATATAAAAAAAAAAAAAAGAAAACTAGGACATGGCTCATTTAAGTCTAATTGCTTTGAGGTTATCCAGAAAACTGTGGTCATAATCACAAAATACATTTTGTTCTCATTTCCTTTTAAATCATTTTCTGTGTTGATCTCTTCTTTTCTCGTCTCTCCACATTTCTGATTGATTCCAAAGCCAAAATCCTAATGAACTCCACAAGGTTGCATTACATTTCTTTCTCAAGTTATTGCTCAGATATGGCCAGCTATTTTCATGTTGTGCCTATTTTCCATTCATTTACTTTTTTAGATGACTTAACTGATTTAAATTGCATCACTGGTGAATAAATGATCTTAATGAGGACTCAGTCTAAGGCCCTGAGAATATAAAGGACATAGTTTATACACTTACAAAAATGCAGTGGCTTAATGGTGAACACAAAATCATAAATCTTATAGAAGCAATGGGGTTTATTGTAACATGTCTCCATGCAGCTAACTGTCTAATCTTGAAGATGAACTTTGCTCTTTTTGAAGCTGAGATCTCCTATCTCTCTGGCTTAGAGTTTGGATGGGGAATTTCTAGAAAATTTCCTCTTCCTTCTCAAAGGGTGTGCTAAGTGAAAAACAGGAAAGGTAAAGTGCTTCCTACAGAATGTAGCAAGCATTAAGAACCAAGTGACTAAGAAGTCCGGGCTACAGGCTGGCCTGGAGTTCATAGTAGTTAGGGGATAAAGAAGGCTGATGGATAAAGATTCAATGCACCCTTCAGAGCAAAATTTTATGAAAATTTCCCCATTCTGAGTGCTTTGCTTCCTTGTCCTCCCCCTTTTTAATACAATGATCTTCAGAATTTTTCTTTAAAAACATAATAATAATTTCCATTGCTTTTACTGTTTTCTCCATATCTTCCTGACTTCCAGACACTAGCTCTTCACGGAGTGAGTTACCAACCTCTTCCTTGTTCTATCATCACTTGTGATCTAGGACAGTGGTGGCGAACCTTGTAGAGACCAAGTGCCCAAACTGTAACTCCAAGTTCACTTCCTTACCCTGGCCATCCACATGCATGTACTCCAGTGTGGGTGTAGGAGCACCCCACAGAGCAAAACCTTTCTACAAAACTTGAATGCTTACAGCAAGTGAAAGCTGACTCAGCCTAATTCCAGGAATCACGCTTGACTCCTGTTTCCCTCATGGACATTTTGCTCTTGGTTTGCATTTCTCTCAACGTTCAGCTTCTCCTTACCTCCACTGGTGCCAGCCTAGTCAATTTATTATGACTCTCAGGAAAATCCCAAATGTACCAGCAAACACATTCCATGTGTTTGTTAACCTCTAGTTATATGTAATTGGCCTTGTCAATAATGAAATAAATATGATTTTCAAATATTTTAACTTGTTTATTTGTAGTTTCTTATTAAAGTAGTGAACATTTTTGCTGATAATGAAAAAAGCTGTTCATAGTTTAGTTTTAATTACTTTTTGAAAGATCTTTATTAGTTTTCAAAATATTAGTTTAGGAATTTTAGGTTAGAGCTGGATTTTGGGCCTTCCTTTCCCCCTCCTCCTCCTCCTCTTCCTTCTCCTGCTCCCCCCTCCCCCTCCTCCCCCCTCCTCCTCCTCCTCTTCTTCTTCCTCTTCCTCTTCCTCTTCCTCTTCCTCTTCTTCTTCCTCTTCCTCTTCCTCTTCCTCTTCTTCTTCTTCTTCCTCTTCCTCTTCCTCTTCTTATTGTCCTTCTCTCTCTCTCCCTCTGTCTCCTTACCCATTACTTTTACATTTGTTGGTATTTTGCAACAGTCTCATTCTGTCTTCAGGATGACCTGAAACTTGACTGTCCCCCAAGTCCCCCCCATACTGGGTTACAGGCAGGTACCACCACCTCTGGGTTCTCAACTCAATCTCAATTTTAGCAACACTCTGATTTCTAAAAATTACTTTTATGGAAAGATATAAATTTTAAAATGTATTTTAGAACATATTACTTCCATTTTCATCCTTAAATTTATCAATTTATCCACTCTTTGTGAGGGTTTTGCTGAAATTTGTATACTAAGTGGAAACCTTCCTCGGGAAATCAGTTTTCCTTCCAAACTAATCAGAACATCTTGCACCTTTGTATATTATATACACATTTAAGGTAGACAAACAGAAATTTTTAAGCTGGTTGACAAATTATATTTCCAGAAGTAAGGTATAAGTTAGGAAAATTTTGGAACACATTTAACATAGTTTCTGTAAAAAACTCCATTAAATATAAATAATTCCAATCACCACTTCTAAAATGCTGTCTCTGAAGGACATATTTTAAAGAAAGCTATTACTTTCTTATTTGTTATAATTTGACAGACCAAATTAAGCCTTTTTATTCACATATACTACATGAAAATGACCAAATCTAACACATTTGTCTTTTGTAAGAAAATATAAGCATTTCATATTTCCACTGCATAACTCTAAGTACTTGGAACAAAGTAATAAGAGAGTTTTAGTGCAGTGCATAAAATACTCGCTCATCTCATTATTATATAATGTAAATAGTGTAATATTAATGAAAATCCCATATCGGTATAAAATATTTTTATTTAGCATGTAAATTTCACAATGTAGCCAGAAGCTGAGGAAAATAAACAAATAGGAGCAATTAGAGCTCACTGTGTGTGTCACATTGCTGGAGGTGGTTGCTAATAACCAGAATTGTGTCACTTGAGGTTCTGACCTTGCACTAACTGAAGAAATAATATTAAAGCTTATTCTATTTCTTAAAATGAGACATTTTACATAGAAATCCTGATAGCTTCTTCCTCTACAACTTCTTTTACCCTGTGATACTGTTACATCTAAGGAGAATGTGTATCATATTAGGGACCATCAGTTAATACAATAGACCCAAGTATTTATGCAACAGACAAGATAAGCTATTTAAAAAACATATGGATGTAGTATCAGGAAAATTCAAATTATGCTACAGTATGCTCATTAAAATAGCCAAAATGAGAAAATGGAAAATATTTTGTTAATTAGGATATGAATGAAAAATTTCCATATACTAGTAATAAGAATAAAAATGATGCAACTATTTTAGAAAATTGTTTGGAAGGTTCTACTAAATCTGATAATAAACATCACTAGGCCTTAGCAATTCTAGCTTTTCCAAGAGAAATGCTAATGAATTTCCCTAAACTCCTCATAATAGCACTATTTGCAGTGAGAAATATGCACATGATTATTAAAATATGCAGATATTCAAATTGGTTCATTTACAAAACAATATCACATTGTGGCAAAAAGAATGAACTACTGCTACACACAATGAATTGATCCAAAACTTTGTATATATCGAGTCAAGTGAAAGAAACCAAATACAAAGGGTGAGGTGACTCACAATACTGCTATGGATCGAATGGTGTATATTCAAAAGTCAGACATTAATGCCTACCATCTAATATGTCTGTGTTTGCAGTCAGGACTTAACCAGGAGGTAATAAAGTTTAAATGAGGTCAGAAAGGCATCTGACTTACGTGAAAGAATTGGAGCTCCTCTGAGAAAAGACAGCAGGGATTATCCTTTCTCCACCGATGCACAGGGCCAAGGCCCTGTGAGAACACAGCAAGATGGTAGACTTCTGCAAGTTAGGAACAGCCCTCTTAAAGAAACCAAAGATGCTGACACTTTGTCATAGATTTAGTGTCTCCAGAACTATGACCAAGTTGGTGTCTTTTGTTTAAACCACATGGTGGGACAAAGGGAAGATGGCGACCAGGTGAGCGGCAGAGGGAATCTCTCCCAGAGACCGATCATTTGCGCACGGGGGCCCGGTCCGTGGATGCAAAATTCCAACTCATCGGGCTGCTATTCGCGGCCTGAGCATTAAAGGGCAGGCTGGACAAGCCGTGCAGCGAGAAGTGGGCAGATCCTGAGAGCTGGGCACCCAAGAGATCGGTGCTGTGCTTGGGCCGCAGCTCGGCTCAAATCGTGTACAGCCGAGAGAGCAATCGTGGGGGGACGGACGCTTACAGCAACCCGATCAGCTCAGAGGCGGCTGTAACCAGGATTTGTTGGAGGCACCAGAGCAGAGGAAACTCAGAGAACACGCTACTGGGACAGATTGTGCCAATCTGGGCAGCAGTCGGGGATCCCACTCAGAGCCCCGCCCCCGCAGCCGGCGCCGCGCGAACTGGAGCCGCTGTGATCCGCGGGATTTCTGAGTCGGGAAAAAGCTCGATCCAGGGAGATAAATCTGAAAGGCATTCCTGTCTGCACGATCACAGGGTGAGTTGAGTGGGCACTCTAACCGGTTTTTCCTGAGTCGGGAAGAAGCTCTGCCCAGCGAGTGACATCAAAGCAGCTTTAAGGACTGCGGGATCTCTC